>VDFB02061562.1:29347-66330 GCA_007258455.2 Sequoia sempervirens
AAAGATTACTTTTCTGAGTTTAAGGACAAATTTGCTAGGCTCCGCACTATCACCGTTGTTCTGTCGCTGCTGAACATCCTGAGAAATCATGTTAGAAGTTGTATATATTTTTGTCCTTTGAGTCTTGTCCGTTCGAAATGTTGTCCTGTTAGAATAGGTTTTCCTTTTTTGTTTTTGCTTAGCTTGGTTTGCTTTACTTTCCTTAGTTTAGTTGTTGCTTAGCTTAGTTTGCTTTCAATAAAAGGGGATCTCATTTGTAAGGGGGTGTTGTGTTTGCTTTCGCCACACTCCGGTGCAATGTTGACACAATGTTGGTCCATTTCTTAGATAATCATCCAGGAAGTGCTTTAGAATCCGAGGTTATTCTTTAAAGTCTTATCATTTGGTTAGGATTTGTACTTGACTCGGAAGGGAATCATCTATTGTGTCTTGACACCAAGTCTTGCGATTGCTATATTTCACACACATGATTAATTGCTCTAAGTCCTTGAGTTTTCTTAGGAAAAGTCTTGGTGAGTGAAAATCTTGAGTCTTGCTTCAGCGCCACTACAATTCTCAAACCCATTGGAGGCTTCATTGCCTGCCAGCCAATCAAGGAATTGACAGAGGACCAAAAGAAAAGAAAATGTGCTCAAAAGAAATATCTGAAATATCAAGAAAATGAGAAAATGAAAAAGAAGTATTGGTTTTGGGAACATACGAGTAACTCCACCGGGGCTATGGACGCCCGGCCGGCAGTGGAGCAATATTCGTGAGAATTGTGGCGACAACCTCGTCGGGGCTATGGACGCCTGACTGGCAGCGGGGCAATCTCCAGGATGCTTTTGAAGTTAAGATATTTATTTAACTCGCCAGGACGGATTCTAGGAGCTTCAGCGGTCTTTTGAGCTGGAACAAACGCATATGCACACACTTGTAATCAAAAGATGAGGTGTCTTGATCCAATTTAGGATTTTTCTTCCCTTTTAAGTATATCCCCTAGCCAGTTGATGGGTTGGAAAGATTATCCAAGGGTTCTGAGTATGGAATGGATTTTGTCTTTGAAATGTTCAGGAACATTTATTCGGGTTGGGGCTAATGTTGTGACATTTTTCACACATCGCCCCATTGCAAATGGGGACCCCCTAATTTTGGCTTTGCTTTTCAGTCGTTTTTGTTGTCTCTCTCTTCTACTGTCTGTCTCTCCGGGGATGTGCCCGTCTGTGAGCTTAAATGTAAGATTTTGGCCAAGTCCGAAAAATTAGGGTTTTGAATTTTCCAGCCAATTTGAAGTCAAATGAGGTGAATAAATTGAAAATTGGGACTAACACTGTTGTTGGTATGCTTCCAGCAGGTTTCTATAGAAATTTCATCAGATTCTGACTACTTACTCTTTTTAGTAAGTGTGCAATTACAGGTGATCCTTCAACATTTTTGAAATTTCGACAGTCACCTTAGCGAGCACAGCCGGGGCTATTCACGGGTTAAATTTGGTGAAGCGGACAACTGCTATTTTTAGCCGGTTACGCGCCGGAGAGGCAATTTTCAGGGCTTAAACGCAGAGTTTTTCAACGCATGTCTGGAGATGCCTTGTGGGTTTTTCGAGACCTTCGCGGTGATATGACATGCAAAGCATGACGATGACTTTCAGCATTCGGCCTTCGGAGGCCGATATTAGGGTTTGCATGCAGGCATTTTCGGTGCATGTCGGCATTTTCTTTCTGGGTTTTCCAAGAGCTTCGCAACAGTGTAACATGTAAATGGAGCTGACCACTTTTCGGAAACTTACTATTTTTAGCCAGTGCGTGCATGTTGGAAATTTTTCTGGGTTTTTCTGGGTTTTTCAAGATTTTTCGGGCAGTATGACATGCAAGATCATCCGGCAGCCGGTCAGTCACTTTTCCGGCCACTTTCTATTTTTAGCAGGTGTCACTTGGGCAGCTACTCAACACCTCAGAAATGCAAGCTGATCATCATACAACTGAAACGAGGTCAAACGGAGCTCATCTGAGCAACATGCACAAAATTAGGGTTTCGAGCTTCAGCACTAAAAATGAGGAGTCAGAGGTCAAAATGTGCAAAACTGAGTTATCCATCATGATCAGCATCCTTCCGAGAGACTGCTGGTAAAATTTGAAGGCAATCGGAGAACCTGCTATTTTTAGTAAGGCGTTTTGGACGAGGGCCATAAATAGAAAGTTGATCGCAGGCGCCGGCACAAATGGGCTAGTCCACCAACGAAGAGCACACTGTCCAAATTTCAAAACAAACGGAGCAAAGGAAGTCTCAGAAACCGACACTTACTATAAATAGTAAGTCACTTCAGAAGCAGCTATAAATGGCATGTCGGCGTGGAGTCTTAGTATAAACAAGTCAAGCACGTGATAAGTAATCCGTGGCGCGAATTTCAAAGCAAACAGAGTTACAGAGAATGAAGAATCAGACAGTTGCTATTTTTAGCAGGTCAATTAGGGTTTCCTAAAATCAAGGGCAGGACGCCGACAGTCAAGCAAAAGCAACATCCAGCCACAATCACCATGCTTCGGGCATTCAACACACAAAATTCGGAGACTTTCTGAGTAATTTCTATTTTTAGCAGGTTGCTAAAAATAGCAGGCACAAACAGGCATCGGGCATCGACAGCACAAGTCGGTCAAAATTCAGAGCAGAGCACAAATCAAGCTTTTTGGAGTCAGAATTCAGTCAGTGGCGCAAAATTCAGGGAATATTCTAAAAATAGAAAGTCAGGGCAAATTAGGGTTGACAAAGGAAAATCAATTCAAATCTGGCAAAAGGCGAAAAATTTGTTAAAAAAGATAAAATTTCAAGTCTGGCATTGAAACTCACTTTGAAAGCTGAACAGGGGCAGAAAATGACTAAGTCTGGAAAACTTGAAGTTCATGGGTCCAAATGCGCCCCTCTTTAAAACTTTAAGAATTTTGCCTAGGTGAAGCTAAATTGGAAGTAGGGACCTTTATATGCGCCCATAGGGAAAGAGTTGAAGAAAATGCCTAAATGGAACCTCAAGGCACAAAATGCGCCCCTCATGAAACTGGAAGTGTTACCTCTAAAATGCGCCCCTGGGTGTTAGGTAAAAAGGTTCATATGTCAAAATTGAACGTTCACCCCTCCATATGCGCCCTCCAAGTGAAGCAGAAACATGAAAATTTCACTAAGGCATTTAAGTTGGACGTTGACCCATCCATTTGCGCCCATGTCAAAACTAGAAGTATCATATGGCATATGCGCCCCTAATTGGAAGCTCATCCTCTTGTACGCGCCTAAAGAAGAAAGACGTTGGTAAAAATTCTAAAGTGTGAAAAATGAAAGTTCGCACATGCATATGCGCCCAGAGTAAATTTAGAAATTACTAAGTGTCAAAGTGAATGTTGACCCTCTAATATGCGCCCAGTCCAAAATTGAATGTGGCAAGTGCAATATGCGCCCAAGGCATGGATTAAAAGTTGGATGGCTAGGATGCGCCCAAGTGACAAAACTGAAACCTCCACCATGCATTTGCGCCTGGAAGGAAAAAGATTAAAAAACTAAAGGCTCTAAGTTCCATACGCACCTCAGAGGGATGGATGACTCGAAATTCTCTTAGGTCATAAATTGGAAGCTCCACATGGTATATGCGCCTGAAAGCACACATCCACATTTGCGCCCCCACTCCAAAATTAAATGCTTCCCATCTAATTTGCGCCTAAGGCATGGATTGGAAGTTGATGATACCAAATGCGCCCAGTATGATTAGAATTTGAAATTTTTTCTAAATGGCAAAACTCAAAGCGCCAGAGGTGATTTGCGCCTATGATAAATTGAAGGGAGGCATAATGATATGCGCCTTGACTCATAATTATTTAAGCATGACAAATCTGGAAGTAGCCCCTTCTATATGCGCCTAGGCTTGATGAAGGGGTCAGAAAATGTTTGAAGGTCACAAATTGAAAGTCCAATGTGCTAAATGCGCCCAGCAAGGAGATGACTTAGAAAATTTTCTAAGTGTGAAAAATTTGAAGTAGAGAGGTTCAAATGCGCCCTTGAAGGATTGAAGTGCTTGAAAATTTTCAAAGTTTCACAAAATGGAAGTAGCTACCTCTAGATGCGCCCCAGATGAAAAAGGAAGCCAAAAATATTTTCTAAGTGTTTGCAAGTGGTAGAACAAAAGCTTAAATGCGCCCAAGTTAGTGATGGAATTCAAATATTTTTCTAAGTGTCGGCAAAATTCCACCTCTCTATAGAAAATCACGCCTGGACTTGGAAGTATGGAAATTTCGATGAAGTTGCCAGTGATGAAGTCAGGGAATGCCAGTTGTACAGGTTGATAAAAATTTCAAGTCAGAGCAACAAAAATGTTCACAGATGTGAAGAACGGGATTTAAAATTGATGAAAATCATTTTTTTTCTAAGGTTCAAAAAAATTCAAATATTAAATGAACCAGTTCGTTGTACACCCATGGGTCTGGCGCGTTTTGAAGAAAATTTTCTTCTGGGTATTGATGATTATCGATCAGGAATGGATTTTGAAGTCTTCTACACTTTGTCGATGCCTTCAGGGTGAATATTTTTGATGGGCGCTAGGTTGATGAATTTCCTAAGGGAAATTCAAAATTTTTCTAAGGCAAGGGATAAATGATAAAATGCCTTGGCAGATGAATTTGAAAGTAATCGCCTAGATGATTTTTGATCGAGTTCCTGATATCAGAGCGAAGTGTGCCAGGCGAAGTGCAGGATGGATTGAAAATTTGGCTAAGGCATGAAGAATTTGAACGTGAAGTTGGCTACCAGAAGCGATGAACGTGGGAACCCTGGTAAGTAAGTTGAATTTATATTATGAAGTGTTCTAATGCTTTTCTCCTTGCTTGTTTTGCAGGATGAGCGTGGAGGCCAAGTAATGAAGCACGATGATAGTACAACCTTCGGAGGAAGATAAAGTTACGAGTTTCAATCTCGAAGGAAGAAAAAGTTGCAAGAAATAGGCTAAGTGTTAGCTCAAGTGACAAAGAAGTTGAAGAACAAAAGTCAAGAAGAAGATCAAGAGCAGTGTGAACGCGTTTCAAAGCTGGAATCTTCTAGAAGATGGTGTCCATTAATGGATCATTTATTACCCCACCCTCCTCTGTGGCGGTTTTTAGGGCAAATCTTGTTTAGGGCTGAGGTGGCACGATTCTGGCCACTCTATTAATTGTAACCCTAGCCGTCCTTTGGACTGGGTTATCTATAAAAGGGGGAGTCCTCCTCATTTGTACATTATTAGACAGTAGAATTAGAGCAGAAGTTAGAATAGAGAGACAACTTAGAAGTAGCTTAGTATAGATTGGTAGTGTAGTTTGAAGAAGAGGGAAAGTTTTCCCTTTGAAAACTTTGTAAGAAATTGTTGTGAACACTCTCTCAATAAAAGAGTTTTTCATTGATGGTGAACTTCGTCTTTGTTGTGAGTAGCTAGCAAGGTTTCTTCGTCCTTCTGATTCAAGTAGTGACTTAAAGTAGAATAAGTTTCATTTCATGCAAGTAGAAGATAGTAATTGTGGAATGTGGTGTTTGATCTAAGCAACTTCGTCTATCCATACCACTAGTGTATTTGTTGATGGTGAATGCGCCTTGTGTGGTCAACTGGAATATCATGTACTTAACTTCAATCACAGTTTGAATAATGGTATGCGTCGTTGTGATGGTATCTTTATGTCAAGTGGTGGTTTGAACATCTTTAGTCATCTCTCTTGAAGATTGCACCGACTCCGTGGAAGTTGTCTGATGTGAGGCAAAGCGAAGTCCGGTTAGGAGTTTGCTGAAGTTGAGCTCCATATCCCACACCTTAGAGTAGATTAGAATCTTCTTAACCTTACCTCATTTCAATTCAGTACTTTCTGACTAGAATAGGAAACTCGCGCTTCATAGACAAATCTTTCGAGCATTTTAATTCCTTCTCCGCTGCTGAACAATTCCGTAAGTCCCCTTGAAATACCAGCAAATCACATCGAGCCAAACTGAGCCTATTCGCACTAAAAGAACCTTGGAGTTGAACGCACGAACTGTCTTGCAATCTTAGCGTGCGGAATACTTTGATCAAGAGAGAATAGGGAAGCCGTTGGTAACTTTATTCTGCGTTGGTGCGGTCACGAAAAACACATCAACAGAATTGGCGCTAGAAGGAGGGCTAGCTTTGAATTGTTCCAGAAGCTGGCTGGAAGGAACCGGTATGAGCTTTGAAATTGCAAATCAGAGATATGTTAGATCTCTCTTATATCAAAAAATCCAAAAAAAGTGAAAAGTTAAAAATTCAAAAAAAAAAAAAATCAAAAAATGGAAAATCAAAAAAGTAAATTCTCAATGGATGGACATATTTCTTGCTCTCAAGACAGTTTTACAGATATTGCTCGGATTCATGAAAGATTGAATGCACAGCTGTGGCCTGAGAATTTGTCTAAGTTTGCTTTGCCAGGAAGATGTCGAATTCATGAGACCTCCCAACATGAAGAAATCAATTGCTTGACGTTCCTCTCAAGGATAGAGCTTGTTCTCCAAGGGAAGATTTTCTTTTGGGATGTCCCCAAGCCAGGAATATTGGATGTAGAACCTGATGATTATAGCCTTCCAGAAGTTGTGGAAGAGGCCTTCACGAGATTCATACTTAGGATCCAAAATCAGTTGGAACTTGGCAATGTTTGCTTGAAAGGTGTTTTGCTCCCTCGTTGGTGTCGGATTCACAACACACCTCATCCAGAGTTCACTTGCACAATATGTGAAGAAGCCATCAACTTCGCCAGATGCCGCCTCGGATTACCAGTACTACCATATGGATTCTTCAAAGAGAAAGGATGGATTGAATATGCCACACAAACATTTTTAGCACCAAAGGAAGAGTGTAGCTCAACATCATCCAACAACAAGGAGAATGAGTCACAACAAGATGAAGTGATCAAGCTTAGAGAGCAAGCAGATGAAGATTGTTCCTACATCACGCTAGAACAAGAGGCTATTGGAGCAGAGATTAAAGAAGCAATGGGATGTATTCGAGCAAGAGAAACCACCCAGGGCATTTGTCAGCGTATGGAGGTGAATGAATGTACTAGGTTGCGAGCTATTGAAGATCATCAAGTGCCAGGAGTGGACTTAGCTCAAAGTATAGATGGTGTGAAAAAATTTCAATGTTCATTCTCTCAAGGAGGGGAACGTGAAGGAGGCGATTCTAATACACTTCAAGAAAGGATGCTTCTTGATGAAAAAGTTCAATCCTGCATGAACGAGATGGAAGAAATGATAAGCAGCTTAAGGCAAGATGATGTGTTTGATGATCAATGGGCTACCAGGATGAAGGCAGAATATGAAATGCATTTTGCATCAACACTTGATCCATTATTCACAATCATGGAGGAATTGCTTGATGAAATTGAAACAAATGAAACACTGTTTGATAAAGAGATGGAAAGTGAAGATTTATTCGGGTTGGGGCTTGATCTGTTGTTAGGGATTCAAAAGGAGCTAGCGCATGAAGTGATCCAAGTTTTCAAATGCCCTCTTGAATTGATTTCCCGCCCCACTCCTCCTAGTTTGGATCGTTCACACGTTTTGGATGCGAGAGGTATGGTTCACCATCAACTTCGGCCTCCTGATGAAGCAATGGATGACAGGCAAGAGTGCATGCCAGCGAATGAAGACCACCAGGTTGTATCTTTCCCTACTGTTGGCTACCAAGAATATCATTTTGATTATGGAGATTTTGGGAAGAAAACTTGTTTATGGATTGATCATGGTCCGGATGAGTTGCCTCAATTGTTAATCTTTCCTAAAGTTTTGCTTGAGTTTGAGATTCGTATTGTGAAAGATTACTTTTCTGAGTTTAAGGACAAATTTGCTAGGCTCCGCACTATCACCGTTGTTCTGTCGCTGCTGAACATCCTGAGAAATCATGTTAGAAGTTGTATATATTTTTGTCCTTTGAGTCTTGTCCGTTCGAAATGTTGTCCTGTTAGAATAGGTTTTCCTTTTTTGTTTTTGCTTAGCTTGGTTTGCTTTACTTTCCTTAGTTTAGTTGTTGCTTAGCTTAGTTTGCTTTCAATAAAAGGGGATCTCATTTGTAAGGGGGTGTTGTGTTTGCTTTCGCCACACTCCGGTGCAATGTTGACACAATGTTGGTCCATTTCTTAGATAATCATCCAGGAAGTGCTTTAGAATCCGAGGTTATTCTTTAAAGTCTTATCATTTGGTTAGGATTTGTACTTGACTCGGAAGGGAATCATCTATTGTGTCTTGACACCAAGTCTTGCGATTGCTATATTTCACACACATGATTAATTGCTCTAAGTCCTTGAGTTTTCTTAGGAAAAGTCTTGGTGAGTGAAAATCTTGAGTCTTGCTTCAGCGCCACTACAATTCTCAAACCCATTGGAGGCTTCATTGCCTGCCAGCCAATCAAGGAATTGACAGAGGACCAAAAGAAAAGAAAATGTGCTCAAAAGAAATATCTGAAATATCAAGAAAATGAGAAAATGAAAAAGAAGTATTGGTTTTGGGAACATACGAGTAACTCCACCGGGGCTATGGACGCCCGGCCGGCAGTGGAGCAATATTCGTGAGAATTGTGGCGACAACCTCGTCGGGGCTATGGACGCCTGACTGGCAGCGGGGCAATCTCCAGGATGCTTTTGAAGTTAAGATATTTATTTAACTCGCCAGGACGGATTCTAGGAGCTTCAGCGGTCTTTTGAGCTGGAACAAACGCATATGCACACACTTGTAATCAAAAGATGAGGTGTCTTGATCCAATTTAGGATTTTTCTTCCCTTTTAAGTATATCCCCTAGCCAGTTGATGGGTTGGAAAGATTATCCAAGGGTTCTGAGTATGGAATGGATTTTGTCTTTGAAATGTTCAGGAACATTTATTCGGGTTGGGGCTAATGTTGTGACATTTTTCACACATCGCCCCATTGCAAATGGGGACCCCCTAATTTTGGCTTTGCTTTTCAGTCGTTTTTGTTGTCTCTCTCTTCTACTGTCTGTCTCTCCGGGGATGTGCCCGTCTGTGAGCTTAAATGTAAGATTTTGGCCAAGTCCGAAAAATTAGGGTTTTGAATTTTCCAGCCAATTTGAAGTCAAATGAGGTGAATAAATTGAAAATTGGGACTAACTCTGTTGTTGGTATGCTTCCAGCAGGTTTCTACAGAAATTTCATCAAATTCTGACTACTTACTATTTTTAGTAAGTGTGCAATTACAGGTGATCCTTCAACATTTTTGAAATTTCGACAATCACACTGCGCCCAGAGCACATCGGGCTATTCACAGGTTAAATTTGAACTGAAACGGACAACTTGCTATTTTTAGCAGTTCTGCCTTCGGAGGCAATTTTCAGGGCTTAAACGCAGAGTTTTTCAACGCATGTCTGGAGATGCCTTGTGGGTTTTTCGAGACCTTCGCGGTGATATGACATGCAAAGCATGACGATGACTTTCAGCATTCGGCCTTCGGAGGCCGATATTAGGGTTTGCATGCAGGCATTTTCGGCGCATGTCGGCATTTTCTTTCTGGGTTTTCCAAGAGCTTCGCAACAGTGTAACATGCAAATGGAGCTGACCACTTTTCGGAAACTTACTATTTTTAGCCAGTGCGTGCATGTTGGAAATTTTTCTGGGTTTTTCTGGGTTTTTCAAGATTTTTCGGGCAGTATGACATGCAAGATCATCCGGACGGTCAGTCACTTTTCCGGCCACTTTCTATTTTAGAGGTGTCGGGCAGCTACTCAACACCTCAAAATGCAAGCTGATCATCATACAACTGAAACGAGGTCAAACGGAGCTCATCTGAGCAACATGCACAAAATTAGGGTTTCGAGCTTCAGCACTAAAAATGAGGAGTCAGAGGTCAAAATGTGCAAAACTGAGTTATCCATCATGATCAGCATCCTTCCGAGAGACTGCTGGTAAAATTTGAAGGCAATCGGAGAACCTGCTATTTTTAGTAAGGCGTTTTGGACGAGGGCCATAAATAGAAAGTTGATCGCAGGCGCCGGCACAAATGGGCTAGTCCACCAACGAAGAGCACACTGTCCAAATTTCAAAACAAACGGAGCAAAGGAAGTCTCAGAAACCGACACTTACTATAAATAGTAAGTCACTTCAGAAGCAGCTATAAATGGCATGTCGGCGTGGAGTCTTAGTATAAACAAGTCAAGCACGTGATAAGTAATCCGTGGCGCGAATTTCAAAGCAAACAGAGTTACAGAGAATGAAGAATCAGACAGTTGCTATTTTTAGCAGGTCAATTAGGGTTTCCTAAAATCAAGGGCAGGACGCCGACAGTCAAGCAAAAGCAACATCCAGCCACAATCACCATGCTTCGGGCATTCAACACACAAAATTCGGAGACTTTCTGAGTAATTTCTATTTTTAGCAGGTTGCTAAAAATAGCAGGCACAAACAGGCATCGGGCATCGACAGCACAAGTCGGTCAAAATTCAGAGCAGAGCACAAATCAAGCTTTTTGGAGTCAGAATTCAGTCAGTGGCGCAAAATTCAGGGAATATTCTAAAAATAGAAAGTCAGGGCAAATTAGGGTTGACAAAGGAAAATCAATTCAAATCTGGCAAAAGGCGAAAAATTTGTTAAAAAAGATAAAATTTCAAGTCTGGCATTGAAACTCACTTTGAAAGCTGAACAGGGGCAGAAAATGACTAAGTCTGGAAAACTTGAAGTTCATGGGTCCAAATGCGCCCCTCTTTAAAACTTTAAGAATTTTGCCTAGGTGAAGCTAAATTGGAAGTAGGGACCTTTATATGCGCCCATAGGGAAAGAGTTGAAGAAAATGCCTAAATGGAACCTCAAGGCACAAAATGCGCCCCTCATGAAACTGGAAGTGTTACCTCTAAAATGCGCCCCTGGGTGTTAGGTAAAAAGGTTCATATGTCAAAATTGAACGTTCACCCCTCCATATGCGCCCTCCAAGTGAAGCAGAAACATGAAAATTTCACTAAGGCATTTAAGTTGGACGTTGACCCATCCATTTGCGCCCATGTCAAAACTAGAAGTATCATATGGCATATGCGCCCCTAATTGGAAGCTCATCCTCTTGTACGCGCCTAAAGAAGAAAGACGTTGGTAAAAATTCTAAAGTGTGAAAAATGAAAGTTCGCACATGCATATGCGCCCAGAGTAAATTTAGAAATTACTAAGTGTCAAAGTGAATGTTGACCCTCTAATATGCGCCCAGTCCAAAATTGAATGTGGCAAGTGCAATATGCGCCCAAGGCATGGATTAAAAGTTGGATGGCTAGGATGCGCCCAAGTGACAAAACTGAGACCTCCACCATGCATTTGCGCCTGGAAGGAAAAAGATTAAAAAACTAAAAGCTCTAAGTTCCATACGCACCTCAGAGGGATGAATGACTCGAAATTCTCTTAGGTCATAAATTGGAAGCTCCACATGGTATATGCGCCTGAAAGCACACATCCACATTTGCGCCCCCACTCCAAAATTAAATGCTTCCCATCTAATTTGCGCCTAAGGCATGGATTGGAAGTTGATGATACCAAATGCGCCCAGTATGATTAGAATTTGAAATTTTTTCTAAGTGGCAAAACTCAAAGCGCCAGAGGTGATTTGCGCCTATGATAAATTGAAGGGAGGCATAATGATATGCGCCTTGATTCATAATTATTTAAGCATGACAAATCTGGAAGTAGCCCCTTCTATATGCGCCTAGGCTTGATGAAGGGGTCAGAAAATGTTTGAAGGTCACAAATTGAAAGTCCAATGTGCTAAATGCGCCCAGCAAGGAGATGACTTAGAAAATTTTCTAAGTGTGAAAAATTTGAAGTAGAGAGGTTCAAATGCGCCCTTGAAGGATTGAAGTGCTTGAAAATTTTCAAAGTTTCACAAAATGGAAGTAGCTACCTCTAGATGCGCCCCAGATGAAAAAGGAAGCCAAAAATATTTTCTAAGTGTTTGCAAGTGGTAGAACAAAAGCTTAAATGCGCCCAAGTTAGTGATGGAATTCAAATATTTTTCTAAGTGTCGGCAAAATTCCACCTCTCTATAGAAAATCACGCCTGGACTTGGAAGTATGGAAATTTCGATGAAGTTGCCAGTGATGAAGTCAGGGAATGCCAGTTGTACAGGTTGATAAAAATTTCAAGTCAGAGCAACAAAAATGTTCACAGATGTGAAGAACGGGATTTAAAATTGATGAAAATCATTTTTTTTCTAAGGTTCAAAAAAATTCAAATATTAAATGAACCCGTTCGTTGTACACCCATGGGTCTGGCGCGTTTTGAAGAAAATTTTCTTCTGGGTATTGATGATTATCGATCAGGAATGGATTTTGAAGTCTTCTACACTTTGTCGATGCCTTCAGGGTGAATATTTTTGATGGGCGCTAGGTTGATGAATTTCCTAAGGGAAATTCAAAATTTTTCTAAGGCAAGGGATAAATGATAAAATGCCTTGGCAGATGAATTTGAAAGTAATCGCCTAGATGATTTTTGATCGAGTTCCTGATATCAGAGCGAAGTGTGCCAGGCGAAGTGCAGGATGGATTGAAAATTTGGCTAAGGCATGAAGAATTTGAACGTGAAGTTGGCTACCAGAAGCGATGAACGTGGGAACCCTGGTAAGTAAGTTGAATTTATATTATGAAGTGTTCTAATGCTTTTCTCCTTGCTTGTTTTGCAGGATGAGCGTGGAGGCCAAGTAATGAAGCACGATGATAGTACAACCTTCGGAGGAAGATAAAGTTACGAGTTTCAATCTCGAAGGAAGAAAAAGTTGCAAGAAATAGGCTAAGTGTTAGCTCAAGTGACAAAGAAGTTGAAGAACAAAAGTCAAGAAGAAGATCAAGAGCAGTGTGAACGCGTTTCAAAGCTGGAATCTTCTAGAAGATGGTGTCCATTAATGGATCATTTATTACCCCACCCTCCTCTGTGGCGGTTTTTAGGGCAAATCTTGTTTAGGGCTGAGGTGGCACGATTCTGGCCACTCTATTAATTGTAACCCTAGCCGTCCTTTGGACTGGGTTATCTATAAAAGGGGGAGTCCTCCTCATTTGTACATTATTAGACAGTAGAATTAGAGCAGAAGTTAGAATAGAGAGACAACTTAGAAGTAGCTTAGTATAGATTGGTAGTGTAGTTTGAAGAAGAGGGAAAGTTTTCCCTTTGAAAACTTTGTAAGAAATTGTTGTGAACACTCTCTCAATAAAAGAGTTTTTCATTGATGGTGAACTTCGTCTTTGTTGTGAGTAGCTAGCAAGGTTTCTTCGTCCTTCTGATTCAAGTAGTGACTTAAAGTAGAATAAGTTTCATTTCATGCAAGTAGAAGATAGTAATTGTGGAATGTGGTGTTTGATCTAAGCAACTTCGTCTATCCATACCACTAGTGTATTTGCTGATGGTGAATGCGCCTTGTGTGGTCAACTGGAATATCATGTACTTAACTTCAATCACAGTTTGAATAATGGTATGCGTCGTTGTGATGGTATCTTTATGTCAAGTGGTGGTTTGAACATCTTTAGTCATCTCCCTTGAAGATTGCACCGACTCCGTGGAAGTTGTCTGATGTGAGGCAAAGCGAAGTCCGGTTAGAAGTTTGCTGAAGTTGAGCTCCATATCCCACACCTTAGAGTAGATTAGAATCTTCTTAACCTTACCTCATTTCAATTCAGTACTTTCTGACTAGAATAGGAAACTCGCGCTTCATAGACAAATCTTTCGAGCATTTTAATTCCTTCTCCGCTGCTGAACAATTCCGTAAGTCCCCTTGAAATACCAGCAAATCACATCGAGCCAAACTGAGCCTATTCGCACTAAAAGAACCTTGGAGTTGAACGCACGAACTGTCTTGCAATCTTAGCGTGCGGAATACTTTGATCAAGAGAGAATAGGGAAGCCGTTGGTAACTTTATTCTGCGTTGGTGCGGTCACGAAAAACACATCAACAGGTGGGATAGTGTGAATTATGTTTTGAATTTCACCGAGCCCATCATGAGCATGATTAAGCATGTTGATATTGATTGCCCATGTTTGGGTGAAATTTATGATGGCATGGATTCCATGGTGGAGAAAATAAGAGCAATAATAGAAGCCAAGGAACATGACTAAACATAAACATTCTTCAAAATTGTGCAAAAGATTTTTGTTGACTGTTCGAACAAGATGGCCACCCTTTACATCTCTTAGCATTTGCTTTGACGCCAAAGTATTATAGCAAAGAGGTACTTTCATTGCTAAGGAGGGTGCCACCATATAGGGATGGGGAGGTTGCTACTAGCTATAAGTCTGCATTTAGAAAGATATTTTCAGATCAAGATATCCAAAGTATTGTCCTGAGCAAGTTTGGCCACTTCATATCTTCAAAACATCATGATGTTTCCGCTCTTCTAGAAAAATAGAGGAAAAGTGCTGATGAGTGGTGGTATCTACATGCTCAAGGCTCCATTTACTTGCAACCGCTTGCAATTAAAATACTCTCCCAAGTATGTATCTTTTTATTTATTTGTTTTCTCGTTTTCATTTGATGCTATTATGCTATATACTATATTTTTATTTTCATTTTTTTAGGCAAATGCTGTCAAGGGGCCAACTCTCGATATATTTATTATATTTTTATTTAATAATAATATAATTTTATAATTTATGTTTAAATTTTGAATTTATAAAATTAAATACTAAATGTTGTATGCAAACTCATCAAGTTACAACTTCTTCTTCAGCTGAGCAGAATTGGAGTACATACTCCTTCATCCACTCAATCAAGCGCAACCGTTTGGGTGCAAAAAAAGAAGAGGATTTGGTCTATATATACACTCCAACCTTTGTCTCTTGTCACATAAGAAACCTAAATACAATGAGGGTGTGACAAAGAATTGAGATCTAACCCCTGAGTGTGCTGATTTAGATGCTATAGTTGCATAGCTTGCAGAAGTCTATAGATGAGGCAAGTTCTGCACTTGACACACCTAGTGGGAGTGGCAATCCAATTGATTGTGGTTCAAATGAAATTGAACCAAGGGTTGACCTTGATGCTTTTGATGAAGAAGAATATGAAGACTAATAAATATTGATTGTAATTTCAATTTTCATTGTGTAATGACATTTTGAGACTTGAGTATTTTTATTTTTACAAATTATGAATACGAGGTATTTAAATATTCTATTTATTGGCAATTATGAGTATCATTGTTATGATTAAACTTATAATTTTGAACATGCTATATATATTCTTGTACCTGTACCCAAGGAAAAAAAATCATGATGTACCATCGTATCGGTACCTGCACCCGTACCTAAACCGGTAACTTTGGTTTCAAGTAGTTGAGAATAAAAAGATTTGGATGATTTACAATCTTACATACATAACAAAATCTAATTAGTGTTGGAATCTTGATCATTGTAAATTATGCAAGAGAAACTACATTATTTCTACATGTTGTTTCTCTTGCATTAAAACTCAAAAAGATTCACAATTAGTAAAAATAATATTTGGATGAATCACCCCACGTAAGTAGGAGATAATCACTCTTGCAGTAAGAAGTTCTTCATTAAAAAAAAATTAGAAGCAATGAGGTCCATTGCTTTCCAAAGGGGTAAGGATAACCCATGTAGTAATTTGGGATAGAATTCCCTTAAACAAGGGCACCTCTTTTTAAGAAGAAATAAGGCCCAGGAATTTCAATCTTACATAAATCACAAAATCTAATTGGTGATGGAATCTTCATCCTTGTAAATTATGCAAGAAGAGAAACTACATTATTTCTACATGTGTTTCTTGCATTAAGACTCAAAAAGATTCACAATCAGTAAAAAAGAGATTTGGATGAATTACCCCTCTTAAGTGTGAGATAATCGCTTTTACTCTAAAATCTTATTTGCATTAAAAAATTAAAATTAGAAGCAACGAGTTCCATTGCTTTCCAAAAGGGTGGGAATGACCCATGTACCAATTTGAATAGAATTCCCTTAAACGAGCAGACCTCTCCTTAAGATATTAAGCTTGCTTGGGTCAAAGTTTCATTACAAATGCTTGGAATCTAAAACTGTGTAAGAAGCCTTGTTCTCCCCAACTAAAACTCTATATTTTCCGGTGATAGTTTTCTGACTTTTGTATTTTTTTTGGTTTGTTTTGAGGATTGCAAATGACTTGAAAGGAGTAATTTAAATGACTGAAATAAGGGAATGCAATGCTACAGCTAGATGCAATCTTACAATGAATATATATGACTGAAATGACATGAGAAATGCACCTACAGCTTAGTGGACATTATTACAAATATTTGCCATGCATACCATTGATTACAACAGTAACATATTGACAAACACTTGTTGTGCAACCTTATATCTCCTTTATTGAATGCATAGACTTATTACAATTTGTTAAAATGCTGATTATGCACTGAATGCATTGCCAAGACTCTTGGCTTACATTGAATAAAAATGAATGCAGCTTGTTGTACCCAAACCAAATTTTTTGCTTCATTAAGGCATTTTGCATTTAAAAGTCTAAACCTTGCTAATTTGTTGTAAACCACAGTTTTGGGCAATGTCAAGCATGGAGTTTTTGTCAATAGTTTGTCAGTCAAAGTCAGTTATATTGGTCAAAACCTGAAGCAGAGACTCAAAATGAAGATTTTCACGATGGAGGAGTATTGCAGACGACATTTTATATTGCAGACGGTCATTTTAATGATCGAAACAGAGTTTTTAAAGATCAAATCAGGGAGATTTCTCAGTGGAAAAGCCCAAAAGCGCAAGTATAGCTCAGGGGCGCCCAGCTTGTTGGAGGTCAAGATTCTGGTTAAAATGCTCAAGCATCCAGTCAATCTCTTCAGAATCAGTCTGGCTATCCGTCGAGCTATCCAGCGAAGCATTCCGAGACTCACAGCCCGTTATCACGACAGAAGTTAAAATCCCTAAATTTTAGGAGATGAGAATTTTGCTCTTTTCAGGCAAAAGCGCGCCTCTAGCCTGAGGGCGCCCATCTCAAGGAAGGGGTAAATCTTTACAGTTTCGATGCCGGATGCAGTCAATCCGTTCACAACTGGTCTGCTTATCCGACGAAGATATCAAGCATAGCCATCCGACTCGTGATTCCAAAGCGTACTATCCAAAGATCGCCTTAAAATGGAGTTTTCATGTTTCCGAAGCCCGCTATGCCTGCAGCTGTGCCGTGGGGCTGGCTTAAAGGACCCTCCAGATGGCAATATTTGCAGATAGAGTCTTCACGACATCAGTAGTATTCTAGCCTAGCTCCGCGACGCATCATTCAGCTTGTCGATCCGACGTTCCTGGTGGTCGTGGCAGAGATTCTACCGAGCATGTAATTTTACGGGCGAACCAACAAATGGTTTTCAGTATATTTTCATAGTCTTAAGGCGCCTAGCCTTTAGGCTGGTCAGACGAGCCCGTTCACGTTCGAAGTCTTCACGACTATTGAGCGTAATAAATTTATCTTCCTAACGAGCATAGCCGCCTCTTTCAGATTAAGGGCCGCCGCGCGCGCGCGGCAGGTCTTTAGTGTAATAATGCGAAAGAGAAGATGTCCAAAATGGATAAGTCCGGGAGCCGTAAACATAAATAAAATACGACCGAGTTTTTGAGGTCTTAGAAGCAGTTTTCTTGCCTCGTCACCTCCAGTGACTTCTCTTAAGGGCCCTCCTGGCTGTCCGTTAAAACAGATAATGCCTGAATCGGGTCATCCCAGCTCCAGATATCAGCTGTCAAAGTAGGGTATTTTGATGACGTTTGATTTTCGTCAAAATGACAAAAGTGCAACCATGAGCCAGGGGCGCTTTTCTTTTTGAGGCCCTTAACACGCCTTTTAGTTCTCGTGGTGAATGTACCATCGGATGAACATTCCACCATGCAGTTGAGCTTCGCTCATGTCACAGGGTTCACCGGACAATCGGGCCAATGTACCAAGCTTGAAGGTCAGATGGCATTTTAGGAAATGGCTAAGTCCGAACCTCAGAAAAGCAATTTAATCGTGTGTGCCTAATTTTCAAGGGGTTAAACGATGGATTTTGCAGTTATGTCTCCCAGCAGACATTTCTTCCTCGTTCAGTAGGCTTTCCGATAAATATCTCAGAACAGTCTCAGCATCACCCGGTCATCCGGAAATCAGTGTCGAAGTTGGCCAGTCGTGACAGTGTTGTCAGCTATAAAATAGGGAGTTAATAAAAAGTGAAGGATCTTGAGCAAATGGACGCCTATGAGCTCAAGAGTTGACTTTTCAGAATCGGTGAAGCCTGACGGTGAATCCTAAGACTTCAACAAAATTGTCAACTGAAGTTCAGGATATTTGCAATTTTAGCATAAGATGGCGAATTTCTATTTTTGGCGCCTTTTGCTATTTGCATGATGAATATTTTATTATTCGAACTTCCAGTCAGTGGCAGTTCAACTAAAAGGCAACCAATCAGAGATCTTCTATTCTTGTCAGGGTTTTGAATTCTTGCAGTTGCTCAATTGGTGCAAATTTCTTCTTATTCAAGTATGGCGTCATCATTTGTTATTCACAGAGCTTTCAATAAAATTCGTATTTTTCAAAGAGAAGATTCAATCTCAAGAGAAATTCGCAATTTTCAAAGCTAATTCATACTTTCAAAAGAAATCGAATTTTGTTAATTTTCAAAGCAAACTTCAAAGAGGTTCGTATTTCTTCAAGAAGTAAAGGCGCGCATCTTTAAGGGAAATTCATAGTTTCAAGCAAATTCGCAAATTCCTCAATAGTCAAAGGCGAAATTCCCAAAGGCGTATTCATTCAATTCTCAAACTCCAGATAAATTCGTATTTTCTCAAGACAATTTCAAAGAGAAATTCGAATTTCTTCAGAACAAAGGCGCAAATTTCAAGGATAAATTCGTGGTTTTCTTCAAAAATAAAGGTGAATTCTTCCAAAGCAAAGGCAAATTTCACATCAATTTCCAGAGGCGTTTTCATCAAATACATCTTTTTGCAGGTTAAAAGTTCACAGTTCTCAGCAATTCAAAGAAATCTTGAGCGATTTTCATAGAAAAAGAGCATCATAAAAACGTCTTTTTCATCCTTCAATCTCAGATTTCTCTCAGATTTCAAATCGCATGTTCCTGAAATTGGCAAAATTCGACAAGTCTCAGCATCTGGATCATTTCTATATAGCTTCCTCGAATTAAAATCGTGCGTTTGATTTTTCAGGAATTTTTAACTCCAGAGCATTCGTTCTCGAGTTTCTAATTTTCTCAACTGAAAAGTCTTTGCATGGTCGAGTGGAAGTCGGATTTTCGCATTTCTGACGTTCTGGGTTGTCTTAGAATCTTCTTCTGGACAAAACCCATATCTTAGATTTTCGCCGAAAATAACTCTTCGAAAGGCTATTTTTAGCCTCAACAGGTTATTTTTAGTTTTCCAGAATTTTGTTAGAACATAGTCAAGTTCACAGTCAACAGGCGAGTTTTTCAGAGTACAGTACACACAGACTGAATTCAAGACCAAATCAGTCTTAATTCATGATTTCATTAGAAAAGCTGAGACCAATTTGTATCAAGCTGCAGAGGAGATAATATTCATCACTTCAATTACGAAGCCGCCAAAGTTACCAGTCAGTGAAATGCTAGTTCGAGTGTGCAAAGATTGCTAAGATTGCTCAAGTTGCTGACATTCAGATGCTGATGCAGTTGACAGCCTCATTGAGGGGTTGATTGCTCGAGATCACGGCCAGTAGACTTCAGTTCCTACCTCTCAGGATAAACATTACACACACGAGTTGAACTTGGTGTTACCCTTTCAAGTTAACTCGATGTTGTCATCACATGCATATCTATTCTGAGATCTCGCTTTCACACTTGGAGTTTCTTTTAGGGTTTTTACGCTAACCCATGGTAGTGTTCCAAATATGTTAATAAGGACGCATGCTTGCACAGCTTGTCCATTTTTAGATTAGATGTTTCAGCTTAAACTCAG
The DNA here is from genome assembly GCA_007258455.2 of Sequoia sempervirens. Lineage (NCBI taxonomy): Eukaryota > Viridiplantae > Streptophyta > Pinopsida > Cupressales > Cupressaceae > Sequoia > Sequoia sempervirens. Next base: position 49,252 of record VDFB02061562.1, read on the forward strand.
GGTAGTTTCCGTATTTGACCGTATATAGTTTACTTAATTAGGGTTTGACGCATTGCTTGCATGCATTGCAGGAACTATCGATGACACAAGGTGATTTTAGGGTTCCCTACACCTTGATGTATATAAATAAGAGCTTATGCTCATTTGTAAATGACTTTTGCTTGAGAGAGAAATATATGCTCGCCTATCTTGCCCTCAATATTGCTCTTTTGGTATTTGTTCATGTGTCTTCGCTATTATGATTAAGTGTTATGCCACATAGGGTTTCATGCAATTGTAATGGTGGATTCTTTATGTCTTGTGAATCTTTTATCATTTCAATCAAGTGTTATGCCACATAGGGTTTCGTGAGATTGTGATGATAAAATCGTTTTGTGAAGTCTTTACTACTTTCAATCAAGTGTTATGCCACATAGGGTTCCATAAGATTGGCGTGGTAAATTCCTCCCATAGTTAGATCTGTTTGAACATATTTACCATTGAGGTCAATTGTTATGCCACATAGGGTTTCAAGAGATTGAGATGATAAATCTGTTTTGTGTATCTTTACCATTGTGATCAATCGTTATGCCACATAGGGTTTCGAGAAATTACGGTGATAAATCTGTTTCGTGAATCTTTATCATTATAATCAAGGGTTATGCCACATAGGGTTTCGTGAGATTGTAATGATAAAGGCTGTTTTGTGAAGTTTTTACTATTTTGATCAAGTGTTATGCCACACAGGGTTTCATAAGATCATCTTGGTGAATTCTTAAATCTGTTTTGTGCCCAATAAACTTGTTTAGATTGAGATGATAGTTGCGCCACCTTGCCTTCAAGTAGAGAGTCTAAACTCGTTTATCGTCCGATAGTCAATCCCTGCTCCATTTCCTCATGCTCTGTTTTCTTGAGGAAACTGGATAGATTTAAAGTAGTTAGCTTAGTTGTAGTTAATGATCTGCGAAACCAGAAAATCTTTAGCTGCAACGTTCTTGGTTTTCTTAACCTTGTGCCTCTTCCAGTTGAGAACAAAAAGATAGGACTTAGATTACTTTTCTTTTCATGCATTCTAGCACAACGAGGGAGCTTCCCCTCCTAATTTGAAGAGCACTCATTATGTAGTGTACATAGCTGTCGTACAAACCTGCACTCCGAGGTGCTAGATTTTACGCCAACAAGATCTTCATGGTCAAGGCTCTATTTACTTGCAGCCTCTTGCAATTAAAATACTCTCCCAAGTATGTATCTTTTTATTTATTTATTTTTTTGTTTTTCATTTGATGCTATTATGCTATATATTATATTTTTAATTTATTATAATATAATTTTATAATTTATATTTAAAGTTTTGAATTTATAAAATTAAATATTAAATGTTGTATGCAAACTCAACAGGTTGCAAGTTCTTCTTCAGCTGAGCGGAATTGGAGTACATACTCCATCCACTCGGTCAAGCGCAACCGTTTGGGTGCCAAAAGAGCAGAGGATTTGGTCTATATACACTCCAACCTTCATCTCTTGTCACATAAGAAACTTGAATACAATGAGGGTGTGACAAAGAATTGGGATCTAACCCCTAAGTGTGCTGATTTAGATGCTAAAGTTGCACAACTTGCCTTAGCTTCTATAGATGAGGCAACTACTGCGCTTAACACACCTAGTAGGGGTGGCAATCTAATTGATTGTGGCTCAAATGAAATTGAACCAAGTGTTGACCAAGACCTTGATGCTTTTGATGAAGACGAATATGAAGACTAATAAATATTGATTGTAATTTGAATTTTCATTGTGTAGTGACATTTTGAGACTTGAGTATTTACATTTTTGCAAATTATGAATATTGATTATATAAGGTATTTAAATATTCTATTTATTGGCAATTATGTTTATGTCTTATGAGTATCATTGTTCTTATAATTAAATTTATAATTTTGAACATGTTATATATACATACATTATTGTATATATATATTCCCATACCTGTACCCAAAGAAAACAAATTTTGTTGTATCGTCGTACCTGTACCCAAACTGACAGCTTAGCTTCTCCCCTTTTCAAGAAATTTGGGTTAATCTTTAATAATTTTCTCCTTTTTTAAGATTTGTTCTTTTAGCCTTTTGAGATGTCCCACCCTTGGTGAGATATCTACTAACTGAAACTGACTGGGTGTTTGCTTGTGTTTTCAAAGTTTCGTTTTGTTTTGCATTTACAAATAAGAGTTTGCCAGGAAATGTGAAAGATATATGTATGAACAAATTGCAATTTGACAAACTACTGTAGCAGATATTATATATGTATTCAAATCAGATTTAACATTGCAATACTTTCACAATAATCTCATACCCAGAAGCTGAATACACAATTATTGCATTTCTAAAAATTAAATAGCAGCAGCTAGGAAAACCCTCTTTATGGCCGCCTTGCTTAAATGATAGTCTTCTCCATCATGGAAGGACTGCTAAAAGATATCCTTCACTGAAGCGCCAAGAATGAGCCAAGGGTTGCAGCCAAAACCGATCGCTTCCCTTCTAGAATCCACACGCCCTAGCCAACAGAAGTATGGCTTCAAAGAATGGTACAGCCAGGTCTGAAGAAGGTGATGTGACAGTGATGAAATGCTAATTAATGACCAGCAATAATAATAAATCCTGGTAACTTCTGATCTGCACAATATTCTTTGATGTTTCTTGAAATATGTGTCTCCAATGATGGTTCTTTCAACAATCTGAAATCTGCTCTTCAAACCCTTGTAAACTTCTGAGATTTTCACTCCAAATAAGCACAATGTGACTTCAGAAGCAAAGCCACCTGAAACAACCCTTGGATGCTATCTCACACCTGTAGGTTGCTCAAATAAGAGAGAATGGATGTTCTCCATGATCAAATTGAAGAAGAAACCCTAGTTTTCTCCTCACAGCCGAAGCTTCACAAATTTCATGTGTTGAATCAACAATCAATTCCTTTGCTTTTTGAAAGCCCTTTTATGCCTCTCCAAGATGGCACGATTTCCCATGTGTCCTTTTTAATCATTAAATATATTAAATTCATTTGCTTTTGTTGTTTTTAATGATATCTTTCATGTGGGCGCCCATATCATGACTTTATTAATTTGACTTTATATTTTAAATAAGTCATCTATCATAAAGTCAAATAAGCCATTAATGAAATCTTTTTTAATTATTTAATTATTATTAAAGTAATAACTTTAATAGTAATAAATATACCATAACTCCATAAATAAATTCCATTAACCAATTTTGTTGATACCATAGGTGAACCCACTGATTACTCAGCCCATTTGGATGCCTTACTAAAAATAGTAAGGTTGGCCCCTGCAACACAATGACTTATTAAAAAATAGTAAGTGCATATAAACGGAGCCAGAAACCCATGGAGATGATCACCTCAGAATATGCCAATGAATTGGAGAAGAAAACACAACAAACTGCCATCTGGAGAACCCCAAAACTCTCACATAAGGCCCTCTAATCACCATTATTAGCCTACGAGGATTTGATGATAGGCTAATCTGTCCAACACTAACCCAGGCTAAAAAGGGGACATTACACCTTTGTGCTGGATAAATTCCTAATCTAACAGTTTATAAATAAAAGACAAAAGAGGATAGTATTTACAAGAGATAAAATAAAAGAGAGCAAGTTTGGCATTCCTTCAATTCTATATGATGAAAATTAAGAGATTTAATTAACCCACAATATTATGATAGGTTCAACTCTATCATTCATAAAAAATGAATACATAAAATTATTGTATTTCACATGCAAGTTCAATGTATTATTTCTACCATAGTTTGAAGACTCGGACTTGGTAGCCCAAAATTTTGACTTAGACTCGGGACTTGGCAAAAAACTTAGAACAAACTTGGCAAAAAAAAATCATAATTACACAAAAAAATAAATTAATGCATTTAGTGAACATAGAAGTCTAATTTGACTATCAATTTGTCATAATTCAAACATTACACGTCATATGATCCTCAAACTCTCAAAATTTGAAATTTCAGTCACAATGTTTGTTATGTTCAGGCACCGAAAGAGTCTAAGCTTAGGACTCAGGAGTTTGAGCCTAAGACTTGGGAGTCTTGGAGAAAGACTTGGCCAAGTACTCTCCAAGATTCGGCCAAACTCGGTGTGGGAGTCTAGTCGACTCAGCTCAACCAACTCAAGGACTCGGGAGTTTGGCGAGTCTTGTAGAGTACTCAAAGAGTCTTCAAACTATGATTTCTACAACTCATTCATGTAAAATTTATTATTGAGCATTCATAATATTTCATCAAATAATCATCATGCAATAAAAAAAATTGAGTACTTCACCACTCAAGAGTAGAAAGATTCAAAGAAGTTGAGATCATTTCATTCTTAGTTCACAAACTCTCCGAGTACTCATAGAGTTGTCGAGTACTCTTGGGTTTCTTTACCACGTGAGTTTTTATAGGTTTAACTAGCAATTTTTTTTACTGTGGGAGTTTTTACAAGTTTAACATGTTGAATGGCCATAAATTGCCAAAAATATTGTCCCAATTTTTTTTTATTAAGTTGTATAAACAAAACTAACTTCACATACCAACACAACTTCAAATTGTTATATGGTGGAGGAGGAGTCGTTGCCATCTACCAACAGGGTGGAGCCATAAACCCAATCTTCTACGCCAAGTAGGGAACCACAATTGAATGAGAGGTTCATACCCTCTACCCCCCAGTTTTTCACTAGGTTGGGGAAGAGGAAATTGTAAAAACTTGTCATTTTTTACTTGCCTAAATATGAAATTTATGATGATGAGTTTCAAAGACAATCATCATAAACTTATAATAGTTATCAGTTAGCAACTACCTATTGTATCCACTATTTGGCTTCACATGATGATGCGATTTTGTAATCCATATGTATTCAAGAATCAAATTTAATAGAAAACACTTCCTCATGCTTTTCTAGACTCATATGATGCATTTGTAATTGAATTTTGCAAAAAAATGTGTTTTTTAAAGAAATTTTAGTGTTTTTTAAGTTGTCAAGTTTTCCTCAAGTTTTTTCTTAGTCGAAAATTTTGGGCTTGCCGAGTACTCTCTGAGCCCAAGTCTGCAAACTATGATTTAATTAATTTAGGAAAAACTAAAACTTTGGTTTTATTCTTCAAAAAATTTCCCTCTAACTAATAACTATTGTAACTTCAAAGAAACTCTAAGCTAAAATAATAATTTCTAAGACCATAAAAAATAGAAGAAAAAAGGATAATTTTTCTGTTGGACAACTTCTTTTATAGAGTAAGAAAAGGCAAAAAGGCCCAATTACAACTAGTAGTTAATTGCTTTAAAACATTCTATGCAGCTCCTCTATTTTTAGTCCACCACGTAAAAAACATTTTCCTATCTATTAATGGAAGTTTGACTTTTCTTTTCAAAGATAAATCCATGTAAAAGAATTGGGTCGACCTCATATAGAACCCTAGGTGACTTGGACACCCTATTCTTTCTCCTAAAATTTAGGGACCACTTTATAGTTTTAGTGGAACCCATTTACAATCAGAAATTTCATTTTCAGCACCCCATATTGGGTCCTCAAAGAATTAGTTAAATTTTTTTAAGATAATTCTCATATTACTAAAAATAGTAAGAATGTCTTCATCCTAAAATTTGAACATCTACTTGGTCTGTTGCCTTCTACACTTGTTGATTCTCTACAAAATTGTTGGACACTTAACTGGCTTCTTTTGGTCCATTTAGCCAATTCAGCCTGAATTTATAATCTTCAAAATCTTATCGTGAATATTCTACTTGTTTTTCCATGTCAAGTAGTTCTCTTTCAATTGTTTTGAAGCTGGCCTTATTTTCCAAGCATTTGTCTAGAGTAGCACTATCAAATCCTGCAACTTGGTTAAGCTCTTCTTCCATCCTTTTCCTGAGGCATTCTTTGATGACCTCTGCAGAATCTAGACTCTACTCTCTCAAATGTATATGGTCAAGATTATGACATGAGCCATGAAATCTCAATATTGTACATAACCTGGTACACTTCGTTCTATTCCTACAATATTTTCAGCTTGTACTCAATTATTAAGTCTATCCTAAAGGTAGTTATTCTATACATTTCTATGCAAAACCTGGATCCTCATCTTGAAGAATTCCTTTAGTCCTCAATTCTTTTGAGCTCATTTTATTTATTTCCTCTAGATAGGTAGATTCTTCTCATGGTCATCTTCTTCAACTTTCAATCCCTGTACAAATGAATGAATTATCCTTTTGAGTTGTTGGGCCTACTCATACAGTCTACATCCTTGATCTATGACCTTACTAGCATCTTTTGAGAATTCCTTAATCCATTCATCAATTGCATTAGATCTTCTTTTCATTCTCTACAAGGAATCTACTTCTTTCTTAGTTATGAAAACCGGAGTACCAACAAAAGTACTCTCCTATTAAGACAAGGGAGTTATGAGCTCTTTGATGAACAATTTCATTTGTTCCAATTGTTCCTTTACTACCTTTTTGGTCTATTTATCCTTTTCTATTCTTGTCACTACATTTGTACAATAGAATCCAAAGAAGCAGTTTCCTCTCTATTTTGCTTACCCAGATTTACTCCTGATATTTAATAATCCCCTAGAGTCATACCTCTGTCATCTTTTTCCACAGTGGGCATGGCTATCTCTACAATTCTGGACCTAGACTCATCCGACCTTATGGTAGAGAGGGTTCTTGGTTTCTTTGGAGGTCTATCTCTTTCTACTTGTACTATAATGTTTGCAATGTCCAATGGCTTCACTATTGCTTTTTACCTTTCTTCCAAATTCAACTTCAGCCATGTTGGGACAACAACTTGATCTTGGAGACTCTAATTTACCTCTTTAGGTACTTATTGTTGTTGTTGATCCTCTTTCTTAGGAATTTCTTGTTTTAGTTCTTCCTGTTGCATATCTGTCTATTCGTCTCTTCTTTTTGCTTCTCACACATAGTTTCCTCAGGTTTCTCTATTTGAAGCTCTACCTTCTCCTCTATAGGTACTTCCTTGTGTTCCTCTATCAATTGTTGTTCTTGTTGCTCTTCTCCAAATTTTACTCTTAAGTCTTCCTTCAGAAGTTCTTTCTTAGCTTCATTGATCTCATGAGTAGATGAAGTTCTTGAAGTCTAAGGCAAGTCCTTCTATGATTCAAATATTGGAGAGGGGAAAGGAGTTTGTAAAATTTGTTATCCTTTAAGGAGTTGTTCTACTGCCTCTCTAGCTATCCTATTTATTTCATCTTGTTTTTCTTTGCTAACTTCCCCCTCATCTTGGGGTGAAGATACCCCAGTAGAAGGTGAACATACTAGAGAAGGAGTTCTTTCTGAAGAAAAGCTAGATTCATGTCCCTCTTCTTTTTGCATTTCTTGTTGCATTACCCCTTGTGAATTTGTTGCTGCAAGTTGTTCTTGAGTGGGCATTCCTTGAGAAGCAGTAAGATAAACAATCTGCAATGGAGTATATCACAATCCTACTACCACTCCTCCATTGGCGGAATCATATAATATTCTAACCTTATTTAGAGCTTCAGTTAGTTGTTCCGGGGTTACTTCATCAGGCATGGTCTTGGTCTTTCCTCCCTTTGAGCTCTTCTTGCTTTTCTTGTGCTCTTTGGGTTCTACATAGTACTAAACTTTTCTTTTCTTTCTTCTTTCCAAAATGAGCAACCTTTGTCTTTAGCCAAGAATCAGGATAGACTAAATGTTTCAACAACTCTGCTTATTTCACCTATAGAGAAGTTCTCTTTTACAGACCAATCCATAGTTGGAATTGGTTGACCATCTACACCTTAAATATCATAAATTGGATTCAAAACATTTTCATCATCTAACAACTCCAAAGGAATTTCACTTCCAATTTGAATCCTCTCTTTTGACGTACTGTCATTCTACAATAACTCCTTTTCCTTGCATCATGGTCATTTTGGCAATCTGCCTAGAAGTCTGCAATGTTGTGCTCGTGATTGTTTCTTGACCCAAACAATTTTTCAACTTTACCTTCTAGATCATAATTGGTTCTAGTTTGAAAAACTTTGAAATTCATGGAAAATGACTCTTTATTCAATGCTACAGCACAAATGATTGTGGCACATGTGTAGAATCCAAGGATAAATGGGAATTGATTATTGAACTCCTGCTTTGCGCTTGTTAGCGATTTTTTTTATGAATTTCTACTATCTGCCTTGAAATTCCCAATAACACAATCCTATCATTGCAATATCTAGGTAGAAGGTATGGTGATCCAGTGAATTTGAATAATCTGATATAGGTTGACTTCGAAAACTAGATGAACTAGTGCCCCCCATCTTGAAACTAACTACATTGCTTCTGTAGATAGTCTGACATTTGGTATTCCTAAACTTTTCCCGATGATTAGGAAAATGAAGGCATCATTGACTCTTTTATAATGCTTTTGAGCTTCTTTGAATTCAAATTGTGAATAGAATTCCCAAACCTTACTCTATCCTTTAGCCTCTCCCAATACTCCATTTGTGTTTAGGCCAAGGAAATAGGCTTGCCTTTCCAATAGGTAAACTACATAGGAAGTCATTGAGAATTTTCTACTTGCGGTGACTAAAGTCAATTTAGCATGAATATTGTCACTTACTAGCTAAATGAATTGTTTCTCCTTGAGAATGACACTGATTTATTGGAATATCCAAGGCTAGTAGATTCTATCCTCTAATTTTCCCATTATTGTGTTTAATAAAGTAATCATGTCACTGATTTCAAGTTAGAAATCTGCTCTTGTTAGGTTCTTAGGAATCTTAGTGATTGCCTTCCTTTCCCTAAGTAACCAATGTCTATTCAAATGTTTGATATTATTTGCTTCGTTCTATTCAATTGTTGTCACTGACTCCCCTTCTATCAAGCTTACTATCTTTGCATGGAATGGGAGATTAAAGGTGTGAGCTATCATTTCAAGCGTTATATCGAGAATGATATTGCTATCTGCATCTTGTACTCCCTTGTAGCATCATACGCTTGTGCACAAGCTAAGATCAACTTTGGACTTTGAACTACAAATGGAAATTTGGCCACAAGTGCCAACCTTGACCCTACCAAAATCTTGGCCCTCAGAATTTGTGCATCTCCAAAGATTCTCCATTGAAAATCTCTCAAGGACACATGACCTAGATTTGTGTCTATAATATTTTGTACTACAGAAACAATTTTGGAAGGCTTAATAACACCTTGAAATCCATACCTCATTGTTCCTAGCAGTTTATCAATCTTATTCATTTGGCTAGGCCTACAAAGTCACAAAAATCCATAATAAGTGCAAATAAAACTTTAGAAATCATTAAATTTATCAAATTCCATGTGTATGAGGTGTTTTAGGATTTTGGGTTCCAAGAGAACTTAGGAACTTGGAACTAGGTTCCAATGTGCACGAAGAGCCCACTCGCCCAATAAGGAATAGTTATAGTGCTATTTGCTTGAGCCTCAAAAGGGTAGGAGAGAATTGGAACTTTGGGACCAAGTGAAAAGGTGCTCAAGATCCTTGGAAGTCCAAAGAGGTAAAAGGCATTCCTTTGTGCATGGGGACCAAACCTTCAAAGGGATTTCAAACTTTGGGATAAAAATTCCAAGTCTCTAAATATCTTCGAACTTTGGGTTTTTGACGGTTTGCTAAATTACTTCACACTTTCCAAGGTCTTAGGTAGTAGCTGGACTTAGGAACCTGGTAACTAAGGTTCTAGGTTCCAACAAAATCCGAACTTCATATTCTTTGGGGGTTTTAGGTCTTAGGAGGAATTAGGAACTTAGGATAAATGGTGCAAGATAAAAAGTCCTCAAAATCCAAAAATGAACTAAATAAGGCTGCAAGTTCATTGGAACCAAAGGGATAAGTGGATCGAAAATCATTTAAAGGCCTAAAGCCAAGGAAAAATCCCAAAAGCATAGAATTCTCTAAATTCTCATGGATTTCAAGAAAAAAGCTCCTGAGGCATAGATTTACCAGTCATGAATAAGGATCTCATTTCCATTTTATTAAGATTAAACCCTAAGGAAAACCTAGAAAGAAGTAAGTTCAAACCACAAATAGATTTATGAATAGGAAATACTTAAAACATAAGGAATCTACACAAGGAAATCTAATAAAAAAACATCAAACAAGACAAAACTACCAAAAAAACTATCAAACAAGCAATAAAAATACTAAATTTGAACAATAAAACAAGAAAATTGACCTAGAAATCAACCTAGGAAGGATGAATGGTGTAGGAGAGAAACGGTTCCACAAAGACCTTCAAACCCTACACTCAAATCCAAACAAGAAAGACAAGCAAATAACCCCAATTTTCTTAAGAATGCAAGGGGGAATTCTCTCTTCATCACCCAAAGCTCAAAAACATTAATGTTCTGAATACAAAGCAAGCAAATGAGGGAAAAATCAAATATTTAAGCCCTATCTACCCTCACTCGCTCGCCATTAATACTACTTAAGTTAGGCAGGGATCTAGGAGGAACTAGGAACTTGGAACCAAGTTTGTAAGTTCCCAAGTTCCTTGGACTTTTTAAAGTTTGAAAAGTAATAGCATAAAACAAATAAATATGGAAAAGTGGTCATCAAGTGGAACTAGGAACGTGAAACTCAGTTCCAAAGTCTAGAAAACCCCTAGAAATTTGAAATTCTAGTAAAAACTATAGATGACAGGATTCCTTAGGAACCAAGGATTGGTTCCAAGGTCCACAAAAGACTCAAAAACCCGGAAAGGTGAAAAACGTAAGAGAAAAGGTTCAAAATAAAAAATAAACATGAAAGCAATGATCTTAAGGGAATCAAAGACTAAAAACTAAAGGCGAATAATGAACAAAAGTTCTCAAAGCAAAAAACAAAAAGAAAAGAAAAGAAGGGGGATACTCATTTGCCAAGCAAAAAGATGAGGTGTGTATGCAAGGCATAATAGGAAAGTTTGTAGGAAAGACAAGGAACTCGAGAGGTCGAGACATGAAATCTGGATGTTTGGTAGTCTCTCATAAGTACGCATTTCCACAAACACTAGGAAACTTAAAATTTTCAAGGAAAACAACCCAAATCATCTACAAACAACCTAAACTTGGAACATGTAAAACTTAGGCCATCATTTAACTTTGAAGCACACTCTCCAAAACCAAGAGAAGGAACAAGAGAACTAGGGGAACAAACCAAACCAAAAGCACAAACAAGAAGAAAGGGGGGGTGTCCACATTTTGCCAAAACAAAATGGGGCATGTGTGTAAGGCACAACAAGACCCTATATGAACTAAAACAATCGCTAAAAGCTTAGTACCAACAAATTAATAGTTATCTTTATTCTATTGCTTTTGTAAAAAGTAATGTTAATTCAAATGTTAATGTGTTGAGAACTAATTACTTGAAGATCATAATTGCACTATATGTAGATGATGAAATCGTTGCAAGTAATGATCTTAAGCTATTAAATAATACAAAGGCAATGTTAGCTTCTGCGTTTGAAATGATAGATCACAAAGAGATTAACCATTGCTTGGGTATTAAAGTGCAGCAAAACTGTCTCATTTCAATAAGCATAGCTATATTAAGAGCATTCTAAAAAGGTTCGTTATGGATATGAGCAAACCAGTAAGCATGCCTGTGGAGAGTAGAGTCAGACTGACAATTGATATGTCTTTACAAACTATTAAAGAAGAAATCAAGACGACAAGCATCTCATATCAAAGTACAATAGGCAATCTTATGCATGCAGTGGTCTACACAAGACCTGACATTGCATATGCAGGAGCTATGAGCCAATACTTATCAAATTTAGGAGCACAACTTTGGACTTTTGTCAAGAAAATCTTTAGGTATTTGCAAGGGACAACCTTTCATGTAATTGTTTTTCAAGGAAACAAAGTTGCTGCAAAACTTGTACAAGTGATGGTGTATTGTATTGTTGATTAGGTAGGTGGTTCTGATAGTAGAAGATCAATGATTGATTATTATTTTCAAATTTGAAATGGCTTAGTCAGTTAGGGAAGCAAGAGGCAACCAACAGTTGCTTTGTCCAAGATAGATATTCAATATACAGTAGCAATGTGAGTATCAAATGAAGTGGTTTGTCTGAGGAAGTTGCTCAAAGATTTGGGATATGAGTAGCAATGGCCTACTATATATACTATGATAATCAAAGTTGCATAGCTCTGACAAGAAATTCCAAGTTCCATGCAAGAAAAAAACACATAGAAATCCAACACCAGTTTGTTCATGAGAAAACCAAAGATGGAGAAGTACAACTGAAGTTTTGTGGCACTGAAAGCATGTATACTAACATGTTCACCAAAGGTCTCCCACAGCTCAAACATGAATTGTGCTTTGAGAAGACTGGAATTGTAACCAACCAACCACTAGCAGATGTTGGAAGAGGTGGGAGTGTTGGAATAATTAGCTTCCATCACTGGTAATCTAGATTAGTCAGAGGGTTAGTTAATAGGTGCTAAATAAGTGGTAATTTGTTTAGTCCCATTTCTGTGAAGAAAGCCCTAATTTGTACAATCTTGTTTTAGTCAATAAATCCCTAATCCATGGCATGATTAGAGGAGAATATTTTTGTATACCTCTACTTTATAAACAACAATCATTTGAATAAAAATCAAAGTTTTTTCATCTATTTATTTGGTCTTCTCTTCTGTGTTTGCATTTCTTGTCATTGGTTTATGCAGGATCATGTTTTGAAAACCCCCAACATGGGGGGCATCTCCTGCAACATTCCACACTAAGGAAATGTTAGGGCATCCTTGACATCCCTATGACAACCTGGGGACATAGTGATGTCCCCTGTTGCATCTCACTTACAACATGCGAAAGTAAAAGCAAAACAGTTTACATTCTCTTCCCATTTACAATATTCTCTTTCATGTAGAATAGCAAAACAACTTCCTACAGTAGCTACAAGAAGCAATCAACAACCTATAGCAGCTGTGGATAGCAAAACAACTTCATGCAGCAATTGCAGACAACAAAACAACCTCCTACAGTAACCGTAGGAAGCATCATGCCACCTACAGCAACTGCAGGACAGCAAAATAACCTCTTGTAGCAACTGCAGAAAGCAACCAACAAACTACAGCAGCTATGGGACAACAAAACAACCTCCTAAAGCATCTGCAGGAAGTTGTTTTGATATCCTACAATTGTTATTCAAACCTTAAGCATTTTTTTTCAACTTGTTCATATTAATGTAAATAAAGTTATTATTTACCTAGTTAGCTAATCACCTTTATAGGATTGACCTTTTCACACTCATAGCTTAAGTTTACTTAGGTTTCTTTTGCTTTTGTCTCACTTCATAGCATTGAGACATGTGTCCTCATCACTTGAGACACCTATTGACACTTGCTCACACACTTGTCAAGTGAGCTCACAAGTGTTCCTTCTTTGGAGAGGTAGTCAGTCATTCAGTCTTACCTTCCTACCTCATCCACCTTGCCTATATATGCAAGGCATTCTCATTGTATTATATGCTCTTCATTGTATATTGATAGACATACTATTGTGCTTATTTTGTTCACTTGTGGAAGTTTGTTTCATGCTCTTGAACTTGGCATTCTCCAAAATGGTATTAGAGCCACGAGAGCACGTTCCTTCCCACATCAAGGTGACTCTCCCACATAGCCCTATCAACGTAGCGTCGTGGAGCCAAATGGACACCGCCATTGCATCCAGAAGGCTCAAGAAATGTTTTGTCAATTTCAGTAACTTTGAATTTTTGCAATTTTTTGGGCTTTTGTGCCTATTTTACGAAAAGTTGTAAAAAATAAAAAAAAAGAAAATAGCAGAGGGCCAATCTGCCCATCTGTTTGTTTGGATCAATGTTTGCATTATGCAAAGTTTTGGCCATTTCGGCCTATTGTGTAGATTTTTTGGTCTATTCGACTTGTTTTGAAAGATTAAAAGAACTTTTGGCCTAGTTTCGACCTTCTCGGTGGGAAGATTCACCTATGATATTTCTACATGTAATTTTTTGGTTTATTTCCCCTCACTCAACTTGCAAATAGTAGTTTGTTGGTTGTTGGATTTGTGTTGCTCTTCTCTTGTGGTCAACCATTTCACATGGTTCTCATGGAGTTTAAAAGAGGACTCGATTTGGTCTGCTCTAGCCTTTATAGTTGATTGTGAAAGTGGAGGAAATACATGTTTGTTTTGCGTGCCAACTAATCGACCTACAAGCAGCCACCATCCGCACCTTGTATATCAAGCATCATTTGTGTTTGGTTTGCTCGGATTGCTAGTTGTGAGGGTTTCATGGAGCGTTAGGTTTGATTGGGCTTCCTGTATTTAAGAACTATTGTGTCCAAACGACCTCTTTGGTGTCTTCATTTGACCCCATGCAGGCACATAGTGCCCTAGCCATAGCCACAAGGGTTTTTCTAGCTTGAACACTGCCTTCCATCACACGAAGTGCCAGGGGTTAAAAGGTGTTTTGCTTGTTTTTGGCCTGTCGACCCATTTGCAACCTGTAAGCTCGCTGGTGCATGGGAATGTAAAGAGGAGTGTGGCACATGGGATTGTGATTAGCATGTGCAACAAACACATCATCGCAAGTAGAGCGGTAGAGGCATAGAAGGGCATTGTGATATCCTTGGCATGGGCTCAATTTCACACAGTGCCTTCTACAGTCAAAGGCTTTCTTTCCATTGTTGCAGGCCCCTTTCATTTGACCAGCAAAGGCCTCATGACAAAGATCCTTCGAATACATCTCCAAAGGCCTTTGACTCAACCTAAGTCTCATCTCAAGTGCTCCAACCTTCCACATGCGACCACATAGAAAAAGACCAAGTCAACTATCCCCCACGTGGCTTGTTTGGCTTCAACATATCAATCAAGTCCACAAGGAGTCTCCAATTCAACGATCTCCCAACAGTTTTTTGTGCCATCTCCCTCTTGAAGCGGTCATTGACCTCCACTTGGCTCCATATTCTCCTCAACTTAGTCAAGCCCCTTTTATTTTCCTAACAGTTGAAGTATTTAATGTTAGCACTTATTGTTAAACAAATACTTATTTTCTATATGTTAATGTTTGATAGTTAGCAACTATTGTTAGCATTAAAGGGGTTTTTTTGTTTTTGTTTTTGCATAGCTTGCAAATGGGGGGATATTTTTTCAAGTGTGAATAGTCACTAGAAAGCTCTTTCCTTGCCGGACAAACTAGCATCAAGATGATTTCAAAATTGTAATTTTTTAATCTATTATTTGACCTCCAAACTCAATGTACTTTGTCCAATTTTCGGCAGGGCATAACTTTCATCCTATTTGTCGAAAATTGACAGACTTTTTTTTAAAAATTCATTAGAATTCACAAGGATTCTAGATTTGTAGTCAAGATTAAGTTTTGGGAAGCCCATTTTTCCATATTTGTAAAAATCTCCATGAGTATAAACAGACGATTAGGCTTCCAAACTTCACAAAAGCTTGTAAATTTTGTCTTGCATCTTTTTGGGGGGGTTCAACATTCAGATAATTTTGGGGGGTTTGGTAAGGCACAATTCAAGTGCCTTGTTATTTGTGCATTGTGGATCCCAAAATTGACTTGTTAACACCACATAATTTCCACACATGGAAAGTCAAAATACAAATAAGGGTTTATGACAAATGATCAATGAACAACAAATGTAGTTTACTAGAGATTTTGAACAGTTTACTTATCAGAAAAAGTTAGATGAGGCAATGGGCATCATTGGTCTCCATGTTTCCAATAACTTGCAATTCCATATTTCAGAATGTACAACTCCTAAGCAAATGTGGGACAAGCTCAAAGATCTCTTTGGTACAATTGATGAGTTCAAAATCCTACAATTGGATGCTGAATTAACAACATTATTTCCTGATTCATTTCCATCTATTGAAGATTTCTTGGTTCAATTTAAGTCTTTGCTTTCTAGACTTAAGGGTTGTGGTAAAACAAAAACATACAAAGAATGTGTCTTCTTGATTTTGTCAAGCTAAAAGGTCCTTATCAAATCTTTGCTTCTTCTTTCTCGTCTACAATGGATGCTCTTGGAACAACACATACAATGCCTTCTTTTGAGCAGTTTTGTGATAGACTCACACGAGAACAATCTAAGTTAATCTTTATGGATGTTATCACCTCTTCAAAAAGTCAAGCATTAGTTGCTTAATCATCCAAGGGAAAGAAACAAACTAAGGATCAAGCTAAGGGATCAAAATCAGAGACTCCATCAGATTCATCTCCCTCATCAAATGTAATGAACCGGACCAATTTTTTTTTTAATTTTTTGATTACAATAGGCAATGCAACACGCACCCGTTAAGGTTAGCTCTAAAACCAAAACGATGCGGAAAGCAACTCTAACCAAGGATGTACACCAGGATCCCGATGTTGGGCAAGGTGTGAGCATATGGTCAGAGGATCTGATGCAATGCTTGAACTGAAAGGGAACTCTAACCAAGAAATGTGTCTAGGAAAGACGAGCATATGGTCAGAGGATCTTATGCATGCTGAATTGAAAGTAACTCTAACCAAGAAATGCGCCAAGGAGTGGCGAGCATGTGGTCAGAGGGTCCCTATGAATTACTTGACTGGAAAGTAAATAGGCAGCAAGCCAGCCTCTTCCACTTATTCAACGGGAAGTACAAGTAAGTAAAAAGAGAAGAAGTGAGAATGCTAACAGTACTACTGTTCAACTTACAATGAAATATGATCCTGCTAAGAACACAAGATTAGAAGCTTATTAATTCTGCAATAATGTTTAGCTACTCTCCAATGCTCACAAGACCACTTAGAACCAATTTCTCACTCAACTAATGAATTCTCACAATCTAATATAACTGATTATTGACTGAAAATGCACAGACCAGCAACTCAGCAACTCACTATTATGCTCACAACTCACTCAAAACTCACCCAAAACACATGAGACAAAATGCATAATGCTCCTAGGATGATGGCACCCAAGAAGGAACAATAAAACCAACCCAAAAGACTCATATTTATTTTGCACGGAATTCCAAGCAACTCCAAAAAGGTACAGCCCTCAAGGAGGGGCGATTTTGCTCCATAAAATCCAACTCTTGATAATAAAATCTGAAATTTGGCACTCAAGGTCGCTCCTAACA
>VDFB02061563.1:0-15948 GCA_007258455.2 Sequoia sempervirens
ATTTTGTGGCTGTGATGATGAACTTATGCCTGTTTGATGACGAAGGATGTATCTTACCTACTAGATCTAACCCCCATTGGGAAAATGGCCAGGTTGGCGTGAATAGTTGTAGTTCTTGTGCAGAAGCATGAATGAGATTCCCATGAATCTGGCATTTTGAGCATGTTTTCACAAAAGTGAATGATTCCCTTTCCATTGTAGGCCAATAGTAACCCATTCTAATCAATTTCTTAGATAAGGTTAGTCCACTCGAATGAGTACCACAAATGCCACCGTGAACTTCTTGTAAGCACAGATTTGGTAAATTTTCTAGAACATCGAAACAAAATTACCATCGAGAGACCATCAATAGGAAGTAAAATTAACAGGTGATAAGGGTGTAGCGAGAAGATTGGTAGATAAAATTTTGCTTTTGGTTACAGGATAAGTCAAGTGGTAAAATGTCGTCTTTTAGGTAGGCATAAATCTTGCCATACCAAGGTGAATTGGATCCTACCAAGTGGGAAATGATTTGGCTTTTGGGTGTGTCATAGGCAGGTGTAAATGATTGTTCCACTAGAAATTCATAGCGATTCTGAGTTTCTGGAAGCTACAACAATGATGTGATCGTAGCCATGGCGTCAACTACTTTGTTATCAAGCCTTGGAATTTGTGTGAATTTGACGTCCACAAAGTACTTCTTGAAGTCATCGACCATCTTTTTATATGAAAACAATTTATCATCTTTGGTCTGATATTCGTCATTGATATGATAAATGACCAACTGTGAGTCGCCATACACTTGTAGTTCTGTAATCCTCCATTCCAATAAATGCAATCTTGATCATGATTAAATGCTTCATATTCAGCTATGTTGTTGGTTACTTGCATGGAAACATCAGCCTATATGATCTAGGGAATGGTGTTCCTTCAGGGGTAATGAAAGAATGCTACTGATCATGTTGAGTGAAAGAACCATCAAAATATAGGACCCATGGTTGTTTGGATTGGCCATTAAAGACATCAACATCTGGAAATTCAGTAATAGAGGAGCCCAGTGCATTTGTAGTGGTGCTTCAGCTAGTTGATCAACAATAACTTGTCCTTTGATTGCCTTGTGATTAATATAATGGATGTCAAACTCACTCAGAATCATTACCCATTTTGCTAACCTTCCTGTCAATGATGCTTTGCTTAACAAATATTTGAGTGGATCAATCTTTGAAACCAAATTGATCGTATGAGTTAATATGTAATGTTGAAATTTCTGTGAAGCAAATACTACTACTCGACAAGCCTTCTTGACGGTAGTGTAGCTGAGCTCATGACTTGTGAGTGTTCTACTGATATAATAAATTGCACGTTCTTTTCCTGTGGAGTCTTCTTGTGCTAGCAATGCACCCAAGGATGTTTCTGTTGCTACAATATATAAGATCAATGGTTTGTCCAGATTCGGTGGTACTAGAACTGGTGGAGTCATTAAGTATTGTTTGATTTGTTGAAAATCCAATTCACACTTGTCATCCCACTTGAAAGGAACATTCTTATGTAGTGGATGGGTGAGCAGTGGAGCTCTCTTATGACTAGTTGTACAATTGAATCACGTAGATGAAGTAGAATTAGATCCACCTTCAATGATCTTAATTGTGAGATGTTCTTTGGGAGGCATTTCAGTCACAGAAATTTATGGGATCTTTCACTTCAATTCCTTTTTCTGATACGATATACCCTAAGAGCTTTCCAGATGTGACCCCAAAGACACATTTCTTGGGATTGAGATGAATTTTGAATTTCTCTAGTCTTGCAAATATCTTGGACAATATTTCCAGATGTCCTTCTCTGGTGTATGATTTTGCCAAGATATCATCTATATAATCTTCCATGAATGTGTGCATCATGTCATGAAAGATTGTAGTCATGGCTCTTTGGTAAGTGGCCCCAGCATTTTTGAGACCAAAAGGCATGACATTCCAGCAGTAAGTTCCCCATGGACATGTGAGACCATTTCTCCACAGTCTTGGAGTGCAATCTTTATTTGGTTTAGCTTCAGAAAACCATCCATTAATAGATACATGGCATGGTATCAAATCAGTGTGATGTTTGTGATTGGGAAGTCATCCCTTAGACCCATGCTTTGTTGAGATCTCACGAAATCGGTGCACTCTGACACTCTTATTTGGCTTGGATCACAGAACTTGATAATGAGAGATCCATTATACATAGTCAATTGATCTTATGAATCCCACATCAAGGAGTTTTTCTTAGTTCTTCCTTAACCAATATTAATGCAATGGGGGTGCATCTTTATAGACTTTTGTTCATGAGACTTAACTCTTGGTTTATTAGACAAGTGATGCATGATAAGATTAGGGATCAAGACAGACGTAATACCAAATGAACCAAACAAAAGGATTGACTTGATTTGTTTCCAGAAATTCCATGAACTCATTATTTCTTTTTCTATCATTAAGCCCGTTGTAAAATTCTTGGTTTTGTCTGAAGTTTCAAGATTGGCAATTGTTGGAAATCTCAATCAAAATAGGCGATCACTCATGATAATGCTCTGGGAGAGTGTCAAGATTCCCATCGTCTGGTGCCTTAAAAAGGTTTTCACCATCCGATACACTCTTTATTTTATCTTTTGTTTGATCTAATACTGCCAGATTCTAGTTTTCACCATTAGATCTTTTGTTTTTAATTCTATTTTTGCGGTTGGGAGAATTGACACCCTCATAGTCAAAGACGTTATGCTGAAAATCACTAGTGGAACAATCATTTACGTCCTCTGCGGAAAGGAAGTTTACAATAGCTTCATCACTTGGAAACATTGGTATGTTGATAGGTTCAGATGAATCCCAATCAATGAGATCAGGATAAATCAAAGGTATAGGGTCATTGGGTTGCGTGAAATCGGCTATGGTTATGGTCATAATGGAATTGATTATAGGATCCAAGGTATGAGGTAGGTCAATGATGGTGTCCTCATGATAATCTTGTTCGTTTAGATCTGACTCAGTATCACTAGAATCATAGTGACTGTGTAGTTCAGACTCTCGTGGTTGGGTCTCTGAACCTTGACCTTCGATTAGAGTTGGGGCATACTGGTGTATTACATCAACCTCTTTATCCCTCCAGAGCTCATCATTGTAAATGGTATCCCATTCATATTCAGCAAAGTCTGTGTCAGAATTGTTATCCAAGAAGTTTTGAACCGTTACCAAACATGCTTCTCGTGAATCTGAGCCTTCTTGCAACGCGAAGACAGTGCCATGCAGTTGTTTGGATGTGCTTTCTTAGTATTGAGTATCATAACCTAATCCAGTTTTCTCTTTTACGGTGAGTCCGCTGAGGTGAATAGGTTCAACTACTCCTTTCCTTTTTTCGATAGGACCTTTATCATAACCCATCTTCTGCATGATTGAATACCCTTTTCCATATTTGTCTGTGGGTAATTTGACATTACAAACTGCTTCATCTTCATCTTTATAGAGCCAGTTTAGAATTTCTGTATCATCAGGATCTTCCATGGGGAATTTCTCTTTGATGAATTATCCATTAAACTTTGTGATTGGCTCTGTTGGTGATTGCTTTGATGTTGATGCTGCTGATATTTGATGTTCTGTGATAGATGGTTGTCCATGTGATCGAGGCGATATAGGTAAATTGGCAAGACAAAGAGAATATTCTCTGACTCCATGGTATTTGAATTTCAATTTCTTATTAAAACTATTGGTTAATTGACTTATTTGTGTGTCAATCTTTAGAGAAGTACAAGCATGAGCTTCTCAATTGTTAGGAACTAAAGTATCTTGACTGGCTTTTATGTTGGCACAAGTTTGAATGTGGGAATTATCAGCTGATATCATGATTTCCTGTCCATCATAAGGGAACTTTAAACATTGATGATAGGTTGATGGGACAGCTTGCATTTCGTGGATCCAAGGATGACCCAACAAGAAGTTGTATGCCAGATCACGATCCAATACTTGGCAGAAAGTATTTTTGATAACATGACCCACTCTGATTGGCAGCATGATTAGACCCTTGGATGCTCTTTCTTCATCATCATAAGCTTTAATGGTGATCTTTCTTCTGAAATCAATGGAGTCCTCAGAAATCCCTAAGGTTTTAACCAATTTCATGGTGTAGATATTGAGACCAGCACCTCCATCTATTAGAACCCGTCTAACACGAAACTTATGGACCATGACTTCTAAGTACAATGATAAGTTGTGGGGATGAGTTATGGAAACGTCATCTTTTTCAGAGAATGAGAGGCAAGTGGGTGAGGACAAGTGTCCTACCATGGCTTGAAATTGGTCCACATCCAAATCAGTGGATACAGTTGTTTCAAAGAGGGCTTTTTCAAGAATTTCCTTATGCGCTGGGGAAATTTTTAAGAGTTCAAAGATAGAGATTTGAGCAGGAGTTTTCCGAAGTTGGTTGACCAAATCATATGAATGTTGAGGTGGAGGTTCAGTGGATTTCGAAGAGGTTCCCTTTAAGACAACCTTAGCTTGCGCCCTCGTTGTTGCATTAACTTCTCTATATTTTGTCTTCTTGTTGACTTTGATGACATTTACCCGCTCATCGTCTGTGTAGAGATGGTTGATTATATGATCATCATTGACATGATTCACATTTTTTTTAGAAGACTCACTTAACGATAGTTAATGCAACAACATGACCGATATATGCAGTTGTTTGGATGTGCTTTCTTTGGAGTGAGTATCATAACCTAATCCAATTTTCTCTTTTACGGTGAGTCAACAGAGGTGAATAGGTTCAACTACTCCTTTTTTCCTTTTTCCGATAGGACCTTTATCATAACCCATCTTCTGCATGATTGAATACCCTTTTCCATATTTTTCTGTGGGTAATTTGACATTACAAACTACTTCATCTTCATCTTTATAGAGCCAGTTTAGAATTTCTGTATCCTCAGGATCTTCCATGGGGAATTTCTCTTTGATGAATTTCCCATTAAACTTTGTGATTGGCTCTGTTGGTGATTGCTTTGATGTTGATGCTGCTGATACTTGATGTTCTGTGATAGATGGTTGTCCATGTGATCGAGGCGATATAGGTAAATTGGCAAGACAAAGAGAATATTCTCTGACTCCATGGTCTTTGAATTTCAATTTCTTATCAAAACTATTGGTTAATTGAATAATTTGTGTGTCAATCTTTAGAGAAGTACAAGCATGTGCTTCTCGATTGTTAGGAACCAAAGTATCTTGACTGGCTTTTATGTTGGCACAAGTTTGAATGTTGGAATTATCAACTGATATCGTGATTTCCTGTCCATCATAAGGGAACTTTAAACATTGATGATAGGTTTATGGGACAACTTGCATTTTGTGGATCCAAGGATGACCCAACAATATGTTGTATGCCAGATCACGATCCAATACTTGGCAGAAAGTATTTTTGATAACATGACCCACTCTGATTGGCAGCATGATTAGACCCTTGGATGCTCTTTCTTCATCATCATAAGCTTTAATGGTGATCTTTCTTCTGAAATCAATGGAGTCCTCAGAAAATCCTAAGGCTTTAACCAATTTCATGGTACAGATATTGAGACCAGCACCTCCATCTATTAGAACCCGTCTAACACGAAACTTATGGACCATGACTTCTAAGTACAATGATAAGTTGTGGGGATGAGTTATGGAAACGTCATCTTTTTCAGAGAATGAGAGGCAAGTGGGTGAGGACAAGTGTCCTACCATGGCTTGAAATTGGTCCACATCCAAATCAGTGGATACAGTTGTTTCAAAGAGGGCTTTTTCAAGAATTTCCTTATGCGCTGGGGAAATTTTTAAGAGTTCAAAGATAGAGATTTGAGCAGGAGTTTTCCGAAGTTGGTTGACCAAATCATATGAATGTTGAGGTGGAGGTTCAGTGGATTTCGAAGAGGTGCCCTTTAAGACAACCTTAGCTTGCGCCCTCGTTGTTGCATTAACTTCTCTATATTCTGTCTTCTTGTTGACTTTGATGACATTTACCCGCTCATCGTCTGTGTAGAGATGGTTGATTATATGATCATCATTGACATGATTCACATTTTTTTTAGAAGACTCACCCTTTTGATAGTTGGGCAAAGGGTTGTGAAATGCTTGGTGGTCTGCATTTGATTGTTGATGTCCTTCTACTGTAATGATGTCATTGTCAATTAAGTCTTGAATGGTATTCTTCAATGCTTGACAATTATTTGTGTGATGACCTTTACAGTAATGATAATGATAATTGCAATAGTATGCCTCATTCCATGATGGAGGTTTTACACTGGGTTCATAGTTTCGTTGAGGCGACAGAGTAATGACATTTTTGGCCATCAACTCTTTGAACGCGGATTCCAAAGATTGACCCAATGAAGTGTAAGTTCTTCTATTCGAGAAGAATGAAAATCGTTGTGGAGTTGTATTCGAGGTATTCCCTAAGGAGTTGTTATTGTTATTGGTTCCTTGGTAACCTTGATTTTTGGCAGTCCCTTGATTGCGAGTAGAGTTTTGATTCACATTGTTTCTCAAAGGAGGATTGTTTCCTTGATTTGCTATCAAGTTGACATTGTTGTTGTGCTGAGTATCTGGAATACCAAGGACAAATGGCTTGGTCGAGACCTGATTTGCATCAACAACACCATCATTCACCATATTTTTGTTGCGAGTCCAGAATTTAGACTTGTCCTGATTATTGTGATGATTATATGAGCTAGGATTGTCTTTGTCAAGTTTTATTGTTCCTCTTTTGACCAATGCACCTTCAATGGTTATAGCATCTTTGATTAGTTTCTCAAAAGAGGTAGGACAATGTAAATTTAAATGATAGCTCATCTCTAAATTCAAGCTGTTTATGAAGGTAACCATCTTTTCCTTTTCAGGAACAGGACGTGGATATCTGGTGAACATTCTTCTCCATCTCTGAAGAAAAGTAATGAAAGATTCACCAGGTTTTTGTGCAACTTTACAGAGATCTATCATGGCGATCTGGTGTTGTATGTTGTAGGCATATTGTGATATAAACATATTGATTAATTCTTCAAATGTTCTGACAAGAGGTGTAATCTTTGATAGCCATTCCATAGAGTGAGCTCCAAGACTCCTAGGAAACAACTGCATCAAGTAAGTGTCTTCATGAGCAAATTCTAATGTCATGTTTCAAAAATCTCTAACATGGTCGATTGGATCTGATTTCCCATTATAGTGATCAAATTTTGGCATTTCACAATGTTTGGGAAATGGAATCATGTTGAGACTTCGATCGAAAGGATAAGGACAAATGTCCTCAAGAGTATATTTCTTTGTGGTGGTTCCCCCTTGTAACTCTTTAACTTATCCTTGAAGTGCTTTGATTTGTTGAGTCAAAGCACTAAGATCAGATGGGGGTTTTTCTTCAGGTTTGTTCTTCAAAATCTCAGTATTAAAGTCATGTGGCAATTTAGCTCCTTGGTCAGCTAGATAGAGGAAATATTTTTCTTTATCGCGTTGTAAGATCTTTTCTATGGCCTTGTAAAATTTGGGATCTTGCTCAGCTTCTCTAAGGTGGTGTTCATCCTCATGTTCATCGTCACTATCGACAGGAGTATTGTTTATGGCTTTGTACTTGTGGAAGGGATTTTCTTCTCTGTTATCCATGTCGTTGTTGAAAAGTGGATTACGACTCATACTGTAGAGAGGATTACTGGTTTCACCTTCTTCTTGAGTGTTTTGAGTATGACCTTCTTGTTGGATTTCCTCCCTCGATTTGATGTATTGAGATCTTGTGAAGATAGGCATGCGATTTTGAAGAAATCTTCTAAACTTAGATCACAGTTTTGATGAGTGCGACAATGATGATATTTTGATCTGATAAGATGGGAATCTTATGATATGATCAAAGATGTTTCCTAATTCTTGATTATGGCTTCCGAAGATGAAGGATGTCAGAATCCTGTTGGGGAAGTTGAATCAATAATCAGAAAGTTTGTTTTGGAAGATGCACTCTTAAAGATTTGATCTTTGTTTTTTAAGGAAGAATTCAAGATCACTGGAGGATTTGACTAGGATGTGAGGGATACTCAATAGAAGGTTGTGGTATATTGTCAAACTCAAGAGGTTGATTAAGATTATGCCGTTGAGATAGAGCTAATCTTTGATAATAAGCTTGAGAATCCAAGGGATCTACAACATACTCGTCAGTGAACCCCCTAACGAAGTCTTGGTATCTATGAAGAAATCCACAAAAATGAAGCAAGACGTGGCGACTTTTGTACAAAATTTTTCTTCTTTGCAATGACTTCTTGTACCCTAATTGTTTCTTGGGTTTCTTGATTCTAGTGGAAATTGATTTCTTGACAAACTTTGTTGATTTCCACTTCCTAAGCATGAGGACAAATATTGAGAACGTTACTGGACCAAAGATGTGAATGGATTTTGAAAGGTTTCAATTGTTGTTCTTCACATTCATTTTGGATGATATTTTATCTGAGTTAATGTAATGGAAGACACAACAAACATTCTAAAAAATAGTTGTTTTTAAAACCCTATACTAACATCAAGTGTTTGATCGAGAAAAAAAAATTCAGCAAGTATTTTCACAGGTTTAGCACATGAAAGACAATTCAAGCAGACTCACTCTTAATAGTCAAAAGGTCATCATAGCAATCACAGCCCACATCTTAGAACTTCATTAGACTCACAGAAAGGCTGTAGTGTTTTTGTCTTTAGGAGTGCATACTGGTGTAGTGGATGCAGGATCCCCCTAAAACAAACAATCAGCACGAATTGTTGGAGTGTGGGGCAGATTCTCCTCCTTGTGATTGTATTTTGAAGCTGACTTGGGATGGCTTTACTACACCTGCCAAGTTTAAATGTAAAAGTTTCGTTAAATTGAAACTTGATAATAGCTCCCTCAAAGAACCTCTCCCAACCCACTTTAGAACAAAGGCTTTGGGGATGGTTATCTTTACCTCTGCATTAAAAGAGTTTCCCCAGTTTACTTTAATTTTATAGTGGGGTGGAATAGCACGGCTTTGGCTGACCCACTTGAGGTCATTCCCATAGGGTGAGAGTACTTTTCCCTCGACTGAGGCTCTACAGGATGTAGTAAAGCCTTGAGTAAATTTGCATGTAAATTGAAAGGAAAGTCACGGTATTTTAGTCACCCAGTTAAGGATTCATAGACCTATTGCCTGATCAAAGAAACAAACAAAATGTTCTTTTAAATTCCAATCACAATGATCCTAATCTAAGTGAAGATATTGCTTCACAAAAATAAATTATTCAATTTTAATTGCCAAAATCATTGTGGTGTCTATATCTAGAATTGCTTCATTTTAGAGTTCCATGCCTATCCTAGGTTGATCGGTTTTAATAGACGACTATCACAGGATTGCTTCTTTTAACCAGAGAAAATTATACGTGGAAGGCGTCAGGACTGAATTCTATTTTTTTTTAATGTTGACAGTCCGGCTTATACCTTAAATGCCGCGAGAAACATAAATTATAGAATTTCAAAAGAGACCTTACATAAGCTCGGCGGACCTTAAAATGCAGCCAGAACTTTTCTAAAGCACTATAGACCTTGGAGTAATGCCACAAAGAATTTCCCTAATCGCATGAAACAATCCTTAAAAGTGCTAAAAGAACACAGAACTACAGACAAATGGACCCAAGATGCGCAGAAATAGACAACCAATGCGCTCAATCATACCTTAAAAGCGCTAAAACACTCATTAAATGTGCCATTTTAATAAACACAAATTTAACTTTGAGATGAAATGGACTAAATGCATTACTATGTCCCTCATATCGCGTAAAGAACTTTCTTAAAATGGCGGCAGTTAATCGCTAGACTACCGCGAAAATAAGAAAAATCACCAGTCCCAGAATGCCGTGAAAGTCACCGGATATTACTAAAGCGAGAATTTTTAGAATCTTAGAATAAAAGCGAGCTTTGAGGAAAGCTTCGCAGAAAATATTAAATGGGCATAGTCCCCACGGTGAAACATTTTATGTGTGTGTAGCTGAAAATATGAATCAATCCAAATCAATTTTAACAACACCAATCAATAAAACATTAAAATCGAAAAGCTGAGAAAGAAAAAGCAGAAAATAAACAAACTATTTTTGTGATCTCTGAAAAATTGTGTGGTATCTATCTCAGTGCTGGAGTCTCAAGTTGCTCTCAGATTTGGAATGCCAAGCTCAATGAAGTAGGCTACTGAAGAATGAGATTAAAATGCATACTAATGCTAAATGCAAGATTATGTTATGATAAGAAATATTGCTAAAATGCTAAAATTGCAAGAATGTAAGCGTATGCTGTATTCTTTCTGTGTTGTGTAACCAATGCTTGGATTTTCACGTGCATTTATAGAGATTTTCAAAGATTTCAATTGGTTGGTTTGGTCAACGGTTGTGATAATTCCTGACAGATCAAACGGTTGAAGATAGATGAGATTGAAGAGAAAATAGAAGAAAACGAATAAAGCCAGATTTTTCCATTTTAATGGAAGAGATAAGATGAGATGATTTAAAAATCATCTTTTTAGAAGAAAAATGGAAAGATTATGATAAGATAAATAATGAATTATCTAATTCAATTATTTATTTATGAGAGCATGTTGATTTTTCTTAAATAAATAAATATTTAAGATTTTGAGGAAATTAGAAGATTTCATAATTAACTTGAATCTAATTATGATTTGAAAATGAAGGAATCTTTAATTAAATAAAATATTTAATTAAATTTGAAATATAGCATTAATTAAATAAAGTGTTTATTAATTGAGAGAAAGGATTTTAAAAATGAAAAGAATATTTAAATTTGAGTAAAGGAATTTATTTAAATTTAAAAGATGATAATTAACTTAACTAAATAAAAATGTATTTATTTAATTTAATCAAGTAGATATGTGGAATAATTAAATAATATAAATTTATTTAATTATGGTGGGAGAATAAAATGAATGAATACTATAATTAAATTGATTAAATTTAATTACGTATAGAAGACTTTTAGAGGAATTAATTAAATAATTAAATGTCAGGAATAATTAAATATGACCAATTTTATGCATATACAATAGTCTCTCATAAAGGAATAGAAGTCGATCTTGCCAAAGTAAAAGCAATCTTAGACATGCCACCACCAACTAATATAAATCAATTAAGGACATTACAAGGAAGGTTACAATAAATTTGTAGGTCCATTGCTCAGCTAGCAAACATGACCCATCCATTCCAACATTTGTTAAGAAAAGGCATTCCCTTCAATTGGATTGATAAGTGTCAAAAAGCATTTGACCAAATCAAGAAGTATCTATTGACTCCACCAGTCCTTATGCCACCAATTGATGGAAGACATCTAATATTATATGTGACAACTACTACATCAGCACTGGGGGCATTTTTAGCACAAAAAGATAATGATGGCAAGTAAAGGGCAATATACTATATCAATCGCACTTTAGTTGGGTATGAGATAAATTATCGTCCTATTGATCCTTTGAAATATCTACTCAACAAAGCAACATTGACAAGGAAGCTAGCAAAATGGGTTATGACCCTGAGTGAATATGACATTGAAGATGTTGATCGCAAAGCAATAAAGCGACAAGTAATACCTGACCAATTCATAGATGCACCATTAAAAGTAGACCATCCTTTGGTATCTGAATTCCCAGATGAATCAATCCTTGTCATAGGCACACCAACCACATGGAAGTTATACTTTTATGGATCTTATACAAGTCATGGATCAAGAGCTGATATTCTATTTGTCACACCTCAAGGAGACTCCATTCCTAAGTCATTTCGTATAGCATTTTCATACACAAATAACATGGATGAATATGAAGCATTATTGATAGGACTTCATATGACAATAAGTTAGAAAATCAAGGACCTTCAAGTTTATGGCGATTCCCAATTAGTGATTAAGCAAGTTAATGATGACTATGATACCAAGGATGAGAAATTGATGCCCTATAAGTGCATGGTAGATAACTTCAAACTATACTTTGACAATATTTCCTTTGAATAGATACCAAGAATCTAGAATAAAGTAGTTGATGCAATGGCTACCATTGGATCTCTCTTGAACATTCCTAACAATGCCTCGCAATATGAGTTTTTGGTGGAACAATTGTTGATCCCTGCATTCAATGTCCCCGAAACCAAACTTGTGTGTGAACTTGTTCGTCTTGAATCTCCTTGGTATAAAGACATCTATGCTAATTTGCATGACCAAATTATCCCTCCAGACTTTTCCTTTAACCAATACAAAACCTTTATTCACCAAGCGTCCAAATATTCCATCATCGGAGACACCCTTTATTGCCATAGCTTAGATAGTACCCTTCTTCAGTGTCTTGACTCAAATGAAGCACAAACAACCGTACAAGAGATACACTAGGGTATATGTGGAGCTCACTCTACTGGTCCAACCTTAGCTAAATCTCATGAGAACATGATATTATTGGCCTATGATGGAATGGGATGCTTATAACTTTGTGAAGAAATGTCACCAATGTTAGGTTCATGGAGATCTTATACATGCACCAGCCTAGGAACTTCAGTCGCTTAGTTCGCCTTGGCCATTTTCTCAGTGGGGACTTGACCTCATAGGAAAGATCCATCCCACCTCTGCTAATGGACATAAGTTTATCCTTGTTGCTACTAAGTATTTCACAAAACGGATTGAATCCATCCCATTGACTTACATTATTGGAAAGCAAATAGCAAAGTTCATACTGAATTATATCATTTTCCATTATGGTATTCCATAGTCCATTATCACTGATAATAGTCGCCCTTTCAAAAACTAGGATGTCCGTGAGATTTGTGGAAAATTACATAACCAACATCATTTTCCCACTCCATATTACCCCCAAGGTAATGGCCAAGTTGAGGCATCTAATAAAACCATCGTAAAAATCCTAAAGAAGACTATCGATGACTCTAGCCATGACTGGCACTTACAACTCAACCCTGCCTTATGGGCCTACCTTACTAGTATCCGCACTCCAACTGGGGCCACTCCTATTCCCTTATCTATGGATCTTAAACAATACTTCCTATAGAGGTTGAGTTACCCTCTTTGCGGGTTTCTATGCAAGGATTGATTCATCAAGAGGAATATCATGTATACCATCTACATGAGTTAGAGTTACTGGATGAGAAGAGATAGAATGCCTTGACACATCTACAAGCATACCATAATTTCCTTCGCCACAACTACAACAAAAAGGTCCAACCGAGAAGCTTTGACATTGGAGATTTAGTCCTAAGAGAAAATCCAAAGAATCAAGCAAAATGAGAAAAACCTGGAAAGTTTGAACCTAATTGGTTGGGCCCTTATATCATTACAATATCATATGGATCAGGAGCTTATCAATTGTCTAGTTCTGAAGGCGAGCCATTGTCTGAACCTATCAACAACATGCACCTTTGCAAGTATTACACTTGATTCTCATAGTATCCCTTTATAAAGTCAAAGAGCAAAGTTAAAGTTAAAAGAATGAAAAAGGCCATTTGAAATAATTAGATCCAAAGTAGAAAACCCGCCGATTGGTGCTTTGGATAAAGTACCATAGGTGAAAACACGGAAGAAACATGCACCATGTGGTTGGACATAAAACTGGTATAGTCGCCATGGTCTCGCTGGGCTGTCGTTTTGCGTATCCATTCCGCCGCCATCATACTGTCACAATCCTTCCATGGCGCTGGAACCCATGAGCGTTTGGTGTCCCCGGTAAATCCTTTAGCTGCATGTCCTTTTATTGAGTTAGTCTCACTTGCGACCTGGGGAGAATTCATGAGTCTACGTCACTATCGAGGAAATAATATCGGCCATCCAGAAAACATCAAAATCTAAAAAATTGAAGGCAATCCGTCAAAAAAGTCACATCAAGATCCAAAAAAATCGAGAGAAACATCAAAATCCAAAAAAAAAAATCAAGGAAAACATCAAGTCAAAATGAGAGAAAACATCCAAATGTCAAAAAAAGGAAAACATCAAAATTCCAAAAAAATAGAAAAAAAAAAATCAAAAAACATCAAAATCCAAAAAAATCAGAAAATATCAAAATCCAAAAAAAAATTAGAAAACATCAAAATCCCCAAAAAAATCAGAGAACATCAAAAATCCCAAAAACAGAGTCTGAGTCTAAGTCAGTTTGTGTTAGAGTGGTCAAACTATGTTGCTTGTGCCAATTTGCTATGTAGGCAAGGCTCATCTTAAATGAGCCCTCATGGTATTAGGTTAGTCCTTTTAGGTGGTACAAACAAAATCATGACAGTCTTTTGTTGAATACAACAAAGTCAAGTCATGTCAAACTATGAGGTCTCTGCGCATTGCTACGTAGGAAAGGCCATTTGTCGATGAGCCCCTAAGGCCCCCTAGGTCAAGTCCCTTAGGGTTCATCGAGTCTGGTCGTGTCCTTGGTCTAAAAACAATTATCATTCGAACAAAATCATGATTCAACAAACACACATAACCAAAAAAATCTTTCATCAATCAGTCAATCTCGTCCTCCACCTGGAATGGGGCATTAGGTCATTTTTCTCATTCAGTTTTATATCTTGTCTCTTATCAGGATGTGTCCTTCCTGAGATTAGACTTTTTCAATTTGATCATTTACCTTAAGCAGGATATGTCTTTCTTAGAATTAGGTTCCTTTTCAACACTTGTCATTTGGTCCTTTGCCTTAAATAGGACGTGTCTTTCCTGCAGTTAGGTACTGTCACATCGCTTGGTCATATTCATCAATCTTTGTCAAACAAATGATCAATCTTTTTCACAATCAATCTTGTCAACCTTGTCAATCAATCTTGCATTGATCAGGATATGTCCTTCCTGAAACTAGGCGTGGTTAATCAAATCAATTTTTCAACCCTTTTCAATCAATCTTTGTCAAATCACTCAATCTTATCATCTTGATCAATCAATTTTTCCTTATTCAAGACGTGTCCTTCTTGAAACTAGGTATAAACTTTATCAAATCAATTTGTCAACTTTTGTCAATTATCAATCAATCTTGGTCAACTTATCAATCAAGTTGGTCATCTTGGTCAAACAAATAATCTCATCAAAACTATTGGCAAGCATTATCTATCTTGGAAAACACTTTGGGATGGAATTATCTTATCATATTGATTGATTTTGGGTCATTTTAGTAGTCTCCTCGAGGATGTCCTATCAACGGTTTTAGAGGGACGATGATGGATCATGATATCTTTTCTTTGTTTGTTGTCTGTGATTTGTCTTGGAAAAAAGGCTCGGACAATTGGGTCCTTAGTATGAGCTAGGGCATTCCTTGTCTTTTTGACTACTTGTCTCTCCCAAATGGTCACCTTGCACACCTTGGTCTATGCCATACCATGGTGTTTGTGAACCATTTGTGACATTTTTTATGCCTAATGATGATAAAAGTAAAAATGTAAGCATGAAAGTTGGATTCCTTATCATTCTTGATCTAACCTTCTATCTCCATCTCCTTTATCTTTTCCACGCTAACATTCATCTCCTTCACCTTCTTTGCACTAACATTTCTTCCATCTGCATCCTGATAGAGTCTTGTGACACACAAACATCTTGCATCCATAATTATGTTAGCTTGCATCATAGAAAACTCCATCATCGTAAACATCATCTTCATATTAGGTCACATATATTTGCATAAGAAAATACAAAATGCATCCATACATCATCAATATTAGTGTCATTTGCATTATACCTTCAATTACAACATTACATCCCATATCACATAGTATTGCATTCCATAACATGTTACATTACAACCTATTTACATTACATTTCATATAACATTGCATTGCACATATCATCACATTACATATCATATATATTCATATTACATTAAGTATCACATATTTTTCATCAAATATTTCGCATTATCATACAAACATTACATTAATACACTCCATTTTGCATTAGGACATTTCCATTCATCATTCACATGTA
>VDFB02061564.1:0-15831 GCA_007258455.2 Sequoia sempervirens
TATCACCTAAGAGAAGATTCTTCTAGATGGGGTTTTATCTCTTTTAAGGAGATTTTTGATCTTGAGCAAGCCTATAGGTAGATCTAAACCCTTGTCCTACCAACTAATGTAGACTAGGAGGCTCAATGTGTCACTTTTTTTAAAATCCAAGAACAACCAGAGGCCTAGGTTTGTGCCTCCTCAAGCAAAGATACCCTATGATTCGCTAGAACTATGAAGCATTTTTTCCTTAATCATTTTTATTTTTGGCTTGTATAATGTTTTCAATTTTGGGTGTGCTTGCGCTCAAGTAGAATTATTGAAAAGGTGCACAATGCACCACATGGTGGTTGTGCATATTTCATATTTCATCTCCCTTTTGGGAGAGATTTCAGAACATGTGTTTGCTCGTCAGGGATTTTCAAGGGAGCTATATTCATGAGCTCGAAAGTCTCTGCCTTTTTGACATGTCACCTCTTCGTTGTGGGTGGATTACATCTCCTACAAAGTGATCTTTTTGGGAGTTTGTCAGAGCTGGTTGACCTTTTTATTTCTTGGCTTTTGGGATGGAAGCTTTGATTTGGTGCCTCTAGGTGATGTGACCGGTTAGCTAGACCTTTTTTCTAGGTTGTTCTCTTTAGGATTTGATCATTTACAAGCCTCTATATTTGCTAAATATCTAAAAAAAATCAATGCGATAGCTAAGAATTGATGAGCAAAGATCATTGTGACCTAACCAAAGATCTATGATTGGATCATGTGCCATTAACTATCAAACACCTGGTGGTATTGACTTATGTATTAAGGTGGTGCTTTCTTTTTCTGTAGCTATATAAGGAGGGCAACAACACAATGAGGGGTTGGAATTTCAAGTTTTAGTTTCCTTGGCTAAGGAAAGTTTCTTTAGTTTTCTTAGGATATAGAATCACTTTTAGAAGCACAATCACAGAGCTACTTGTCTTTAGCATGTTATATCTTTTACAGTTTAAACTATTGTCAGATTGGCATCCAACTTTTGTTTTAAAGTTCATTTACTATTTAAGGCACAAACTATTAAGGATAAATTGTTGATACTATGCATTTATGGATTTTTCAAGTTTTATTTCTTAATATTATTGTATTGAATGAAACACTGTGTCTTGCAAGCTGAATCTAAATAGTTTAAGTAGTTGATTTCCATGCTAAAAATTAGATTATGTCATTGGAATTCTCTACTTTTTTGAAAGGTTGTTGTTTTAGTATATTATGTTCTATTAGGAGAGAGATATTATGCAATTTCTAAAAATTCTTTATGTTACCCTTAGAAATCTTTATGTTTGGTCAGACCTTAATGAACACTGCCTGTAGGAAGATTTGAAAGTTTGCATTGTACTTGATTGTTAGCCTTTGTTGTCCGTTCACTTTCCAACAATGAACGGTTGTGGCGCTATGTGTCTAATTATATCAATCATAGAAATGGTTGGGTTTGAAATTTTGTAAGAGCATTGGTGTATTTCCCTTTTCATGTTTTATATTTACATTTCTTTCTACCCTTTACTCCAAATCCCCAAAGAAGTGTCGGCTTTCTATAAAAATCTCAGAGGTATTCAGTGAGGCACAAGTTGGTCCCCCACTCACTAAATTTCCCATAATACTATCAGAGAGGCACAAGCTTTGATGATCAATAAAAACTTAGAAGATGAAATAGTGAGGGCAGTAAATGAGCACATGTTTTGAGGAAATCATGAGTTGGTTGTAAGGTAGCAAGGGTTTGGCTCTCTTACCAATGTTTCCCTCCTATCACCTTGGTCTTTTAATTTTCATGTATGCATATGTTTTCATGATTTTTTTACTACTTTCCTATCTCACTCCTTGCTCTCTCATCTAATTTTATGACTTTGGTTTGTATCTTGATCTTTCTATTACCCTATTGGAAATTGATTGTTAAGTGGTATAATGTATCAATGAAGCTTAATAGGGATCATCATTTAGAAAACCCTCCTGAGGGAATGATGGCTAACCCTAATGGTTTATTTTTTGGTTTTGGAAGCAAGGCTATGCATTCTTTCAAGGATGTTGTGGTAGAAAACAATAGTGCCCAGAGTTCAGTTGCTATTCCTAAATCTATAGATTTCATTAATGTTGACCATGGAGGTGAGATTGAGGGAAAAAAAGGAACCCAAGGTAAGTTCCCTCCCAAAATCCCTAATAAAGATGCTTTAATTCTAAATGATGTAATGGTTTATGACCTAAATAGAGAAGAACATAGATTAAATAATACTACCATTTTCTTGACATCCCTAGACTATAATAAGACTCCAAAAAGGAAATTATTTTCTTAATGGTTAGTTAATGTATAGAATAAGAAATTGGGAATTTATTACTCCTATAGGATGATTCAAAAATGGATTTTTATAATTACTTTCAAAAGTAAAGAAATACAAGAAAAAATTGTAAGTAAATAATTTTGGTCTATAGGAAGCTCAATCTTTAGGGCCATTGCTTGGTCTTCAAGTCCATTAAACAATAAGGCGGTTGCCCTCTCATATCAAATATGGATAACCCTAAAAGATCTCCCCATCATTTTGTGGGAATTTATCCCTCAAATTGTGGCTCAATTCAGGAAGGTACTCAAGGTGGAGGAAAAAAAGGAACCACTTATGCATATGGATGCTAGAGTTTTGGTCTCGATCAATTTGGGTATTGACAACCCTAAAGAAATGGAAATTGAAATAGAGTGTTATTCTCTCTTTTAAAATTGAGATCCTATGAGGGATCAATGTGTGCTTCCTATGTAAAAATAAATTTCATGTAAGGATAAATTGTCCCATAAATAACAATCACAAGCATCTAAATTTAAAAAAAGAAAAAGAAAAGAAGCAACCTTCATGGAGGCTCCAACCCCTTTGTTGAAAGGTGGTGGAAATGAATCTGGGGGAATTGATGGCCTGGTAGGGGAGCACACAATTTCTAAGCATGATTTTGTTAACACATCTAATAATGGACCCTATTCAATTCTTTTTAATAAGAATTCTCTAAAACACACCAAAGTTCTTAATCTAGAGCTTTCACATGTGGGAGAATCTATTATTGCTAGGAAAGGTGACATGTTTAGCAATGTTGAGGACCACAAAGATAAATTTGTACCCCCACCATTGAATCATCCAAGTGAGTACCAAGGATTCATGCAATATATGGGTGAAAACACTATCAAGGTGGTAGAAACACCCCAGAAGGAGGATGATATACCCACTACCCATAAAAAGTATGCATAGGAACTAGTGATCGATAAGATTAAACAACAAATAGCTATAAACAAGAAAAAAGAGGTGAATAAAAATATCCATGTGATGAATAAACCATCTAAATCAAAATTTCACCTTGTGCAAAATAAGAATAAAAAATATCTAAACAATGATAATCAAGTAACTAATCCAAAAGACCCTCCCACGAGTCATATTGCAAAACTTAAAATTAAGAGTATGAGCCCAAACGATGTAAGGGATAGTATAACTAAGGCTTTGAATTCTATTAAAATGGAATTAAAAGACTGTTCAATCACCAACAATAACAATTTAAGCGAGGATGTATTTCACCAAATTGCTTTAAGTTTGGAAAAGGCTAACCCCAAAAATTTTAATACACAAGTGAAAATACAAACTAATGCCCCCAATAATAGGGATTAGAATAGTAATAAAATTGATTTAATTGTAAGTAACAGCTCTATAAATGGTAATCTTTCTTCTTCCAACCATTGGGACAAATAGGAAGACCTTAAGCTTGATAATGTTATTGGTAGAATCAACCAGAACTAGCATTATGAGTCTTTAAGGAATGTTGGAACCCATCAAAAGATAAAAGGGAAGGCCTCAAAAAGGAAATAATAGAGGAGAATTCTCCTCAAGACTTAACTAGCCCTACAAATGGTTAAAATAATAGATCATGTGTAAATAATATGCTAAATTAGAAGAAGATGAAAAGAAGATAAAAATAGAAAGAGATAGCTATCCTATATCTAAGAAGTAGTAATAAAAAGAACCTTCCTAAATTATTTGATGCCTTTAGGAGCATAGAAGAATGTGCAGAGTAAACGGATGTATATGACTCTTAACTGCATCTCTTGGAACATCAAGGGCATGAAATATCTTGATAGGAAATACAGTATTAAAAGACTCCTCAATCAAGAGAAAGCTAAAGACATAGTCATGCTACAAGAGGTTAAGGCAATTGGTTACACCTTACAAGCTAATCTAAAATTTATCTCGAGGCATGCCACCTCCTTCACCACTAATCATGAAAGAGGTAAAGGTGGTTCTATATTTTTTATCTCCAATAAATGGAGGGTGATCCCACAAATCTAGTTTACAATTTCTGGGAGATTCTGATTTTCGCTGAAATCGCATATTTTTAGAAAATATAATGATTTAAGCCTTAAAAAAATTTATTTAAATAATTCCAATTGAATATTTTTTGATCAAACTACCTTAGATCAAACCCCCTTGGATAGAACCCCGCTATTTTTAAACCATACCTATAACAGAGTCTCCTTTACACCTATCAAAATGCTGATAAAAATCCACTTTTGATTTACCTTTTGGGGGATCAAATGGATTAATTTAAAAAAAAAAATTGTAAGTATATATTCCTTATTATAAGCTTCCCAAAAATTATAATTTTAAATAAATTTAATTTTTTGTATTATATTTATTTTTTATTTTTTGTGAATGTAGGTTTTCCTACTAAAAGTCAATCTTGTTCTCACGTAACGGAAAAATAGAATATTATCAAATATATATATATATATATATGCATGCACTAGATAATTGAAGTCCTTGATCTAAAAAATAAAATTTTAATTTAGATACATACAAAAAAGTTATGTGCTATCACCGATCTGCCTAATAATGCAGATTGTAATTGTGTTTGGCATGAAACTTGATTAAGGAAAAAATATTCAATAAAACACCCCTATCTAAGCCAATTAAGGCTTTTATATATCAGAGTTACAATCTAAATTCCAAAAATGGGAATTTATATTCATGGAAAAATTTATGCTTTATCTTGGTGGTATCCTCCTCTGAAATGTTGTTTTGAGAAAAAACTAGTTTTAAATGATATTTCATGTATATGACCCTAATGAGTACAAAAAAAGGTGTGAGCTATGGGATTGGCTTTGTAAACTGTAAGATATCCCCTAGATCATTAGGGTAGACTTTAACATGGTGGAGATTTTAGAAGACAAGGTTGCAAGAATGGATATGGGGTGGAAAGGGAACAAAAATTTCTTTTGGTACAAGATTAAAAATATCTAAAACTTTTTGACCTAATAGAAGGAACCAAGAAGGAGAATAAAGCTATATGGTATACTTGGTGCAACTCTCAACAAGGTAATATGAGAATCTACTGCATATTAGATAGATTCTATGTCCAAATGTATTTCTCCCAGTTTGATCAAGTTGAGGAAGAAAACATCAAGGTTAAGGTTAAACCATGGACATTGTCAGACCATCAACCCATAATGGCTAAAGTCATCATTGAAAACAGCTATGAGAGACCTTCCAAAAAAGATTAAAAAAATATCTTGAACTCAAGTCTATTGAAAATGGAAAACTGCAATAATGCTAAATTCACTCTCAGAGAGATAAAAACTTTGACCAGAGCCAACTTATCTACAATAGAAAGATGAAATAATAATGCTAAGAGTTGGCAAACAATCTTCCAAACTATAGCAGAAAAAAGAGCTAAGGACATTAGAAAATATGAAAATCAATTACAAAAGGATTTTCTAAATGTGGAATCTATCCTATAGAGGGACCCTCAAAACTTGGATGTAGGGTAAAAGTGAAAAGTTGTGTCAAACTTTTAGCCAACTTATCAACGCATGTGAATTTTGGTATTTATAACTAAAAGTCAATTTTGGTCAAACATATGATCTAGTAAGATTCATTCAAGATAAGTTAAATATGTCCACAACTTTTCCAACTAAATTTGTTGGCTAAATGCATATGTAGCACCACTTTGAGGCCAAATTACTGAAAAAATGAAATTATTTGAAAAATTTAATGTTTCAATAACTCCTACTCATATAAATAACATTTTTTTTAAATGTAAAAATACCCTTTTGTAGATCCATAAGTGTGGTTTTCAAATATATGTTTATTTTAATAGTTCAATTATTATTTTTATTTTTTACTAAAAGTAGGTTATCAGCAAGTTCATCCTCTCACTAAAGTGAGGCCTAAATGTGTCACAAAAAATGTATCCCTTGCTTGATTTGGGAATAATTGATGATAAATTGGACTTAATAAGGCCTTGATTTAGTGTTGTGAGGTGTTTTACACATCCACAATAGGTCTTGGACCCTTTCAAACTGAATAAAATGCATCTAACAATGTCTTGTAAAGGTGTTGTAAAAAGACTTTCACACTTTTCTAGACTAATGGACCTATCTTTCCCTAATTCAATGTTGCAAAATGTATTTAATGGCATTCTCACATTAATCTAGAAAGCTTGTAAATTAAACCTAATTTTAATCTAGTGTTGTAATGTGTCTCACACATTCACATTGGATTTGTTAGTGTTTAGATCATAAATGACATAAGCATAAATACATAACACACTAGAGAATTAAAAGAACAGTTTACCTTGGGAAAACCCTCCTTCTCAGGGGAGAAAAACCCAACAAAATGTATCTCTTATAAATAGAACAAATAAGAGTAGAAATATGCTTTACAAATTAGACCCTTCTCAAGGGTGAACTTCACACAATAAATGATGAGAATCTCTTCTTGATACAATCAAATATGAAACTCCTTGAAGTCGAGTTGCTACTGCAAAATTTATGATCTGATGCTAGTGGTGCAAACTTCTCCTTGAGAGTGTGAATGATTGAAGAATAAATTGATTATTTGATGAACCAACTTCACCTTGTATATATACAAATCAAGGTGTCTCTTCATTTGAGTCATAGCCTCTTTTAAGAAACAAAAATATAAAATATAATTTGTAATTAAGGCTGACTTTCCTTATTAATTATTTATTATTTAAATTTTGAAAGAAAGATATCTCCCGCCCCGATAACATCAACACTCCCTCTTAGCTAGGGAGGTATCTTTATAGATATCCATGGAATAGAGTCTCTCAACATGACACCCACAATGGCTACACCCATTTGTGGAAAAGAGTTCATCACAGAGTCTCTCAATGCGATATCGTCATGGAGTCTCTCAACATGACCTCCATCATGGCTACTCCCATGTGTGGAGAGAAACACATCTCAGTCTCAAAGAAGAACAAGGGCATGCACCTCATATTTCTCCATCTCAGAGAAATATACGCTACAAAGGCTTTCACCTCATAATTCTCCATCTCAAATAAATATACACTACAAGGGATTTCACCTCATATTTCTCCATCTCAAAGAAATATACACTACAAGGGATTTCACCTCATATTTCTCTGTCTTAGAGAAATATACACTACAAGGGTTTTCACCTCATATTTCTCTGCTTCAGAGAAATATACACTACAACAAATCTTCATGATTATGTGACTCCCTCTGAAGCTCCAAGTACTAGCATCATCCTCCTGACCTCTTCGTCCAAGGTTGCCTCCATTGGTTTGTCAAACTCCCTCTGAATTTTATTTCCTCCTCTTCGAAGAAACTGGTCAACTTTAGAATAAGAAACCATCTGATTTGACTTTAGAACTTGGCTCCTCCTAAGATGTCCCTATTTCAATTTCTACAGTAGAGACATGTTGTGTAGAACTTAATTTGCAATCTTGACCAAAGTGGTCATACTTGTCACACCTGAAATAATGAATGTGAGAGAGATCCTTCTTCAATTTTGGGGAAGAATCTAATTCTCTGTCTCTATTCCTCTTTCTTCCTTTGCCTCTTTCTCTAGAAGTATGTGTAGCAAGAACTTGATTTTCTACATCATGATAGTTTTTCCCAACTCCTCATGCTACCAACCTGGACTCTTCTTGAATACAATCAGCTCAAAGATGATCAAAATTGGGAAACTTGGATCTCCCACTAATGTTCTAAATAAAGGGTTCCCAAGATTGAAGAAGACCATTT
Organism: Sequoia sempervirens; assembly: GCA_007258455.2. Lineage (NCBI taxonomy): Eukaryota > Viridiplantae > Streptophyta > Pinopsida > Cupressales > Cupressaceae > Sequoia > Sequoia sempervirens. Next base: position 8,042 of record VDFB02061564.1, read on the forward strand.
AGTGCCAACATAGCAAGATCTATGTCTACAATTATATCCCCAATAGAACTCAACTAATCTCTCAAATCAGCAATCTTCATAAAGAATAAGATGACTGAATCATCTTTAGCCATTTTTACATGGTGAAGTTGTTGTCTCACAGCAAGGGCTTTGATGGTGTTGTTGATCTCATACAATCCTTTTAGAGTATCAAACATTTCTTTAGTTTTCTTCAACTTGGAGATGATTGGTACTAGGTGATTCATCACAAAGTATATCATGATCTTTCTAACCTTTGTGCTATTTTTCTTCCACTATATTTTCTCAGTATCATCGGAAGACTCATGCATATCACTTTCCATGAAATCAAGAAGATCATTCTCCCCTAATACAATGAGTACCCTGGGTTTCCAAGAGTTGAATTTTGAGGTCCATCAAGCCTATCTTCTACCTTGACACTATTAACCATTTTCTTTTTCCACACATATTTACCTTCAAGGATCTATCCTTAAGTCTAAATAAATTTCAACCTTAGATCTGCAATACTTTTCCTTCAAGATCTGCCCTAGATTAAAAGTTGACTTGACTGCTTAGGGTATGTGTAGGATCTTGATGGGCCAAAAAGTGGCGATATGATGGGTATGTGTAGGGTATGTGGTTGATGAATTCTTTTTACCCAAAGTTGATGAAATGAAAAGGGTTTTTAAAGGAGATTCTCATCTTTCCACCAATATAAATTATGCTTTACTTTGAATTTAATAAATTATTATTATTCATTTTCTATTTGAATTATGACTAAAGTCCTGATTGATAGGTTGATTGAAAAGAATCTATAGCTTTCAAATGGCATCACATATTTTGAATATAAAACATGTGTCACATTATATGCTTCTCATACTATAGGATTAAAAAAAAAATTGAATTTCATGAAGTTTTGACCAAGTTAAAGTGGTCAGACATACGAGTTTTTATATTTTTTAAAATTTGTAATAAAAAATTCATAATTAATTATTTACATGGAAAAAAATACAAAAATTTATGCATCACATCCAGACATGAGTCCTCTACTTATATGTAAAATCTTATAAAAAAATATTATCATTTTATTGTGGTTAGGGTGGTCAGACAGACACCTACTTCTTATTTTTCCCTGAAATTTAAGTACTACAACATTCAAATTTCAAATTTTCACTAAATAGATTTTTCTTTTTTTAAAGTAAACCTAGTAGTTTAGAAACTAAATTCAATTTTCTACAAATTTTATTCTTACATATTTTTGAAATAATATAGATAACTTATTCAAATTTTTACGTCAAGTTGCCTAACTCTTATTTTTCTGAATTTTTCGCCACTTAAGGGCCTATTTTTTCCATGATGATCTTGCACATACCCTCCAAGAATTATCATAGTATATATTATCTTTGGTCTATACCAACCCCATGATGATCCTGCACATACCCCTTACACAAATCTGATTAGATCTTTTCTTAAACCTAGCTCTGATAACATGTTAGTGTTTAGATCAAAAATTACATAAGCATAAATACATAACACAATAGATAATTAACACAAAATTTTACCCTAGGAAAACCTTCCTCGAGGGAGAAAAACCCAACAAAATGTATCTCTTATATATAGAACAAATAAGAGTAGAAATCTACTTTACAAATCAGACCCTTCTCAAGGGTGAACTTGACATAATAAATGATGAGAAACTTTTCTTGATATACTCAAATATGAAACTCCTTGAAGTCAAGCTATTTCTACAAAATTTATGATCTACTGCTAGTGGTGTGAACTTTGCCTTGAGAGTGCGAATGATTGAACAATGAATTGATGATTTGATGAACCAACTTCACCTTGTATATATACAAACCAAGGCGTCTCTTCATTTGAGTACCTCTTTTAAGAAATAAAAATAAAAAATATAATTTTTAATTAAGGTCGACTTGCCTTATTAATTATTTATTATTAAATTTTTGAGAGAAAGATATCTCACGCTGCTATAACATCAACAGGATGTTGTGACTTTCTAGGCTATGTGGACCTCACTTTAATGTTGTAAAGTGTATTTAATCACACTTTCACATTGAAATTTGTGTCCCTAGCCCTAATTACCCTTTGCATCATCATTAATAGGTCCTTATGGCCCCATATTGTGCATCTCAAGGCTTAATTTGATCAAAGACCCGACTAGAACAACATAAAAACTAAAATTAGTCATCCCCTGACAACCCAGTTGGCAAAAGAGCCCCTGTGGGACCAAGTCACCCATCTAGGTCAATTATTCCCATCCACATGGGACTAAGTCACCCAGCTTCACGACTTAGTCCCATTTGGGCTATTTTTGAGGTTCAAGCAGGAAAAATTGGATTTTAAGTTTATTTTTCCTTCATGTTGGCCTTGGGGATCAAATTAATGGGAAAATTAGGTGGATTTCCTATAACTACAAGCTTTTAAACCCTAATTCATAACTCAATCAGGGTAAGTGCACAAAGTTGAGTCCAAAAAACATGGAAGTTTGTCTTAGCCAAAAACACAAAATTGACATTGCAAAAATGGGATTCCGATTTTCATAAATGGGATCCTAATTTTTAAAAATTGGGATCTTGTTTAGCTTCAGGAACCCAAGCCTAAATTCCAAATAGGATCCCACTTTTTAAAAATTAGGATCTCATTTGTTAAAGGGTCCTAAATCGATGAACGTGAAATGAGATCCCAATTATTACAAAACGAGATCCTGATTTGTAAAAAATTTGGATCCCATTTTGTAATAATTGGGATCTCATTTTAAGATAGTATTTATTTTTAAAAATAAAATGAAACTCATTCTGCTCTGCATGAGATCCCAAATTGGCGTGTGTGACACGACTGTTTAACGACCTCCAAGTATGGCTCCACTCCCAATTTTTTTCCTTTTTTCATTTTTTATTGAAATTTTCAATACAAGAATAGATTTTAGCATATTTTTCCAATTTATTTAGCATTTTAAGCATTTTATTTCATGTAACAGCAGAAACGATGATTCTTTATATGAAAAAATGCAATGAAACCTGAAGATATTGAATAGAAAGGAAAAAATGAACCTTAAATTATATTTTAAAAACATAATTTATCTTTTGAAACCTAAATTGTTCAATCAAACCAAAAAAATTGCATTTGAAAACCCTACTCGAAAGGAAACAAAAAGATTTGCATTTCAAAACCCTAAATTGAAATGAAATAAACAAAATTGCATTTGAAAACCCTAATCAATTTTTTGAAACCCTAAATTCAAATCAAACAAAAAAAAGAAGATTTGACAACCCTAGTTTGAAAGGAAACAAAAAAATTGCATTAAAAACCCTAATTGCTTAGATTGAAACCTTAAATTGAATTGAAACAAAAAAAATTGCTAAAACCCTAAATTGAAATCAAAGAAATCATTTTACATTTGAAAACCCTGATTTTGAGCTCAAGAATATTTGATAATGGAAAAAAATCATTTGCATTGCTTAAATGTTTTAAATTTCATTTGCATTGTATGGAGAAAACAATATGTTAAACTTTACTTTCAATGTTAAATTCTAATTAGATTAGAAAATAATATGTTAAAGAATAGATACAATTCATAAATTTTATCAATGTTTGTTTGCACCAAATTTAGTTGGCAAATTTTATCCATTTCTTGTTTGCATGTGTTGTCTCTTGTCTTTCGATAATCTTAACCCTCATTAGATAGTCAATTATTTGTTAATTAGGCTTCTATTTTAGTCTAAAATCTCAATTTGCACTAGTTACCTAGACACTAAAAGAATCTAAATATTTTTCTTTTCTTTCTTTTAGGTTCTTTCAATTCCAAACAATCCCAAATAAAATACTTGATTCAACATTAACTAATTTTATATTATACATTTTATATCATAAAATCCATTTAAGTGGGAAATATTAATTAGAAATTTGTTAAATAAAATAATCTTATATTCGATTAAAAAATATCCCGTTAAAATACATCAAACTCAATCTTAATAATACATAATTATGTGTTTCTATTACATAAATAGTCAATATGTTCATAAAATCAAAAATATTCATAAACTAGTCACTAAATTGCAAGTCCATTATTCCAAGGGCCACCCAAACTTCACCCTAAGTTCCCTAAACCCTAAACCCTGAACTCTAAAATCTAAACCCTTAACACTAAAGCATTAATTTTGTCCTAGGACCTTAAAATGAAATTTGGTTTCCTTAGGTAACTCCACCAAATTTTATTCCCTTAAGGCATGTCATTTTGTCGTAGGACCTCACTACATAGATCCCCTTAAGCCATCATATTTCCCTAAACCCTAAACCTTAAAGACAACATTTTTTCCTAAGCCTTTAATGAAATATGGTTTCCTTGGGCAACTAACACCAAATTTTATTCACTTGAGCCATGTCATTTTTTCCTAAGACCTCACTATACATAGATCCCCTTAAGCCATCCTATCACTCTAAACCATAAATCGATGTCTTAAGGGGTCCTAATATGAAATTTCTAAAGGGGATAAAAGAAGTTCTCAAAATTTGGTGAAGTTTCCCAAGGTAGCCAAATTTAACAATAATAAGATTGTGCAAGATTATAATATGAATGAGATTTCATGATCTAGGTTGGTCAGTCAAAACAAGAGCTATCTCAATCAATTGTTCCACAAGAAAATTTTGTTCACTAACTTGCAAGTTCATTATTCCAAGGGCCACAAAAACTTCACCCTAAGTTCCCTAAACCATAAACCCTAAACTCTAAAATCTAAACCCTAAGCACTAAAGCATTCATTTTGTCCTAGGACCTTAAAATGAAATTTGGTTGCCTTAGGCAACTCCACCAAATTTTATTCCATTAAGCCATTTCATTTTGTTGTAAAACCTTACTACATAGATCCACTTAAGCCATCCTATTACCTAAACCCTAAACTCTAAACTCGAAACCCTAAACCCTAAAGCCATCATTTTTTCCTAGGACCTTAATGAAATTTGGTTTCCTTGGGAAACATCACCAAATTTGATTCACTTGATCCATGTCATTTTGTCCTAGGACCTCACTAGACATAGATCGCCTTAATCCATCCTATCACCCTAAACTATAAATTGATGTCTTAATGGGATCAAATAAGTTCTCAAATTTTGGAAAAATTTCCCAAGGCAACCAAATTTAGCAATAATAAGATCATCTGAATTATAATATGAATGAGATAGAATTGTAATGCACATACATGAAACCACAGAGAATGTCACACACATAGCAGTAAAGTTAGACTAGCTTATACATTCTCTAAGGTACGTGACGACGCTTACTTACAATACCCATTACTAACAAAAGTTACTAAATATAACTTATGTTTATTACTCATGAATTAAAGATCATACATCCAATAACATTAAAAGAGGTGTAATGGGGATCATCATGGAAAAAATAGGCCCATAGGTGGCAAATTTAGAAAAATCAGGAGTTAAAACTTGGCGTAAAAATTTGGATAAGTTATCTATATTATTTCAAAATATGTAAGAATAGAATTTGTAGAAAATTGAATTTAGTTTCTAAACTACTAGGTTTATTTTTCTAAAAACAAAATCTATTTGGTGAAAATTTGAAATTTCAATGCGATGAGTACTTGATTTTAGGGAAAAAAATAAAAAAAGTAGGTGTTTTAAATACACCCTAACCACAATAAAAATGATAATATTTTTTTTTTATAAGATTTTTAGATAAGTAGAGACTCATGTCCCAATGTGATGCATATTTTTGTAATTTTGCTTAGTAAATAATTAATTATGATTTTTTTTATTACAACTTTTAAAAATATAAAAAATGTAGATCTATACCTTAACGGTCAAAACTTCATGAAAATTTAATTTTTCTTTTTAATCCTATAGTATATAGGCATAGAATGTGACACGTGTTTTAGATTAAAAAAAATGTGGGTATATTGAAAATTTGTAGATGTTTTTCAATCAGCACGATTGTCGGGACTTTTAGTATTAATTCAAATAGAAAATGAATAATAGTATTAATTAAATTCAAAGTAAGGAATAATTTATATTGGTGACTGAGAATATCCTTTAAAAACCCTTTTCATTTCATTAATTTTGGGTAAAAATAAAATTCGTCGACCACATACCCTACAAATACCCATCATATACATACTTTTTGGCCCATCATGATCCCCGAATATACCTAAAATACATCACATAAAATATAAAGTACAATAATGATTCATTCTAACATTCCATTCATTCAATATAACAATTACAATACTCATTTCCAAATGAGATAGTTTATACAAAAGTGTTAAAATTAAATAGTACAAAGGTTCTCCTTGAAGACAATTGAGGAGTAATACAATTACAAGGTATCCAACTGATACAAATGATACATAAGAGAAAGTACATATCCACTGGTACATGTGAGCTCTCCAATCAAGAAGTACCCACCATCACGAACAAGAACTGGGGTCCCAATGGTGTAAGGTGTATGTTCCACCCAACCAAGTGGTACCCAAAGTCCCACCCCCTGTGCTAGGAGATAGTAAAAGAGCTTCCTAGGAAAAACCTACAACCTCTAGACACAGGAAATAACAATACTAAACTACACAAGTGCAAAACTAGCGAAATTGTTACAATGCTTCCAGATAACAATGACCAACTACACAATACCAAAGACTGACTAACGGTTATCATAGGATGAGTTTCACACATAAGTTTCTATGGGTTACCCTGGCTCAACCTTCCTAGGCTATTAGACCCCCATCCTAGGTTACCCTGGCTTGCCTCTACCGGCCGTCGGAACCCCATACAAACTATGCTTCTCATCTCATCTCAAGCCTTAATAAGTGCAATAGTCATGAGAGAGACATTCATTATCTTAATTATTCTGAAAGTTTTTCATTAATTCTTTTAAGTTATCACTTGATTAAACCCTAAGTGAGTTACCCTAGCACCCCTTTGTGTGTCAGACCCCCACAAAGAGCCACTCTCCTACTGACAACACACGGTTCAAATCCACAATACCATGGGTAGACACGATGCACAAAACTGATAAAAAATATCAACCTTAAAACATAAGGTCACACAATCCATTCATAGTCATCGGGTATCCATACCATATCACATATCTCGTTCATGGTAACTGGGTGTTTAAACAACTACATCCGCATGCACTACCCAAAGCAAATCACAAGTTGAACCAACACATATAACAACCCAACATAGAATGAACTCCTCTGGAAGACTTACTAAATCAATTAACCCATTTTTCCCAACAAACATAATAGAAGAAACACCATTTAAAAGAAAATCAAGCAAATAAAACATCTAATATTCAAATTTCCTAAATCCAATTTAAACAATAATACATTGCTCAATTATTTCTAATTCAAGAAAATTTTATTCATAGGATAAGAACATATCATAACTAATTGTTTAATTCTATAATTCCTCAATTACACATTACATGAAAATAACTAATCATAAATTTGTTTGCAACCAATAAGAAATATAAATAAAAATCGCTTTCTTAAAAATTTCATTTCATTTAAAACAAATAACCATTTCCCTTAAAATCATTCCCTTATTAAATAACTACTTGAGCATTTGACAAGCAATAATAAATTTAAATCTAAAGGTTTACTTCAGTTTCCCAATAATATTTAAATATAAGAATCCCATTTCCCCATTGAAATCATTTCATTATAAAATCAATATTTGCATCTATTATAATAAAATAATCTTAAAATAATTATATTTAAATATAAATATATATTAAACATATATATATATAATTATATACTTAATGT
>VDFB02061566.1:0-13211 GCA_007258455.2 Sequoia sempervirens
TGATACTATGGATTGTACAAGTCTCCATTGACTGCATATTTAATAATATTATTTTACAGTTTTAGGAGGTGTTTTTGCAGTATATAAAATATAATTGGGTAGTTTTTGATTGTGGTATATGGGTCAATGAGTCAATAAGTTTGATTCAAAAATTAGAGAGTAATGTAATTTGACTGCAAAATTATGATCAATCTTTTTAATCTATTTTATTCAAATATTCAATGGTTTAACTTAAACATTTAATAATATTGGATGTTTAATGTACATTGTTAATCATGTTTTCAAATCAGTTTAAGTAATCATGTTTTCAAATCAGTTCAAGTATAAATATCTTATATGTTTTTTTATTAAGTTGTACATTGTTAATCATGTTTTCAAATTAGTTTAAATATAAATATATAATATATGTTTAAATGTAAATAAGATCCGGTTTGAACCTTGATGGAAAGAACAACAACACCACATTTTAATCATCACACTAAGCCAATATTGGCTACAAATATCTTGTATATTATTATATGTTGATTTCAATTATATTGATAAATAAAGATAACTTACACATAATTATCATAATTTATACAAGTCACAAATTCGTTCAGGTTATGTCGATGTCTTCTATTTAACTTACATGCTTAAGTGGGGATGATTAATTAATTTATATATTTAAACCCTAGTTTAATTTATGAGTTAGGATTTGAGATATAAAGACACATGAATGCATGATAAATATTGAATTTTGTAGGATTTAATTAATATATGAATACAAGTCTAGATCTAGATGATTACAAAAGATTGCAAAAATTAGATGCAAACGTAAATATAGCTAGCAAAATATAAATATTAGCTAAAATCCAATATCAAGAATATGGAGAGTTAATATGAAATTACTTATTCAATGGAAGCAAAGAGCTATAATATATGGCCTCAATATTCTAAATATGATAAGGATGGGAAAGAGTTAAAAAAATAGAAATCAAGGGATTGTTTTAACTAAATTTTTAAATATAAGAGGATAAAGAAAAAATAGAATCTAATGAAAGAAGAAAATGATATGTATTTTATAATCGTATATTACCTAAGTAATAAAATTAAATGACAGAAATAAAATTAGATAATAAGGTGTAATTAATTAATTACATCAATACCCCCTTTAAGTGCAGCTTAAGAAAATGTGAAATATGAAAGAGATCTCAACAAGACTTGATCAAGTACCTGTGTACAATGACAAAACCTCCAAAAATATGAGGAGAAAAATCATAGGATAAAACTCCCTCAAGAGAGGATGAAGAGAGTTCATGCCACCTCCTTCAAGTAGCCTTCTACACCAATGGGAGACCTTCAACACTAGATGCAAAAGATAGTCCACTATCACTGAATGACATTCCTCCCCTTAGGAAGAAACAAGGCAAAAAGAAGTATACAAGATATATTGTCATTCCTTAAAAGGAATATGAGGGAAGAAAGATCAAGACATGTGATGTCTTTGAACTATACTCAAGTGTTGACATCTTGATGTTGAAAGGTACCACAACCAAATCGAGATTTCTAAGCCTAATTGATGAAGGTGGCATTCCATAAGCTTATGAAAATGATGTAGAAAGAAAAAACCAAACTATGAAAAATAATCATGTGGAGGAAGAATAAGAGGGTATGAAGGTACCCTCATAACATCTGAATAAAATGATGCAACTCCACAAAGCTAACATCAGGAAATGAATATCTTAAATAGTATCCTCCAAGTCTATAAAATAGGACTCACAAAGAAAACCAATATCCATCAAGTATTCATCCAAAGTAGCAATACATGAAGGATGATCAATGTTATCCTACTACACTAAATTAGTAGAAGCCTCACCTAAAGTAACATTGAACTCTAAAGTAGGAGATGTAGATGGAATACTTGCACATGTATCTAGAACCTCAGTCATAAAAAGGAATTGAAGGTTTAAATGACCCAATTGTACCTCCTAAAACATTTCCACACTAGATGCTTACTTGTGAATTGGAGGAACATTAGGAGAAGACTATGAGAAGATGTATAATCTAGAATAATAATCTAGCTTTTGAACTGTAATAATACCTCTCCTCTATAAATCCTAAATGATCACAAATTATGATATGAACTCAACACCCTTTCTTGTCCCACTATGAGTGGTTTGATAGATAGAAAGGAGGTTAGTTGATAATGATAGTATGTAAAAAATATCCCTCACCCATATCAACAAACTCTCTCCCATAAACATGCATATATTTGTTGCAAACCATCAAGGTATCTAGTATAAGAAAAGTCTCAAATGGAGAAAATAAACTCTTTGAATTATTCATATAATGTGAAGTTCCAAAATCAAGGATCCATCTTGACTCAAAATCTATAACAAGTACTCACCCCTTTTGCTTTTCTAAAGAAGTTGGACCCTTTGACATAATTAAAGGTAATTTAATTTTATTCTTCTATAGAAGACATTTCAACTCATTTAGAATAACATTGATGTCCATCATGCCCTAGTATTATACAATATGCACATTTGGTGTGTTACTCTTTAGATGTTCCCCTTTTGAGGGAGAGGATTCAAAATCTAATTGTGCATTAAATATTTAGATTTATTTTTCTTCTTTTATTTCTTTTCAAGATCCCCTAATTCTTTATGTATTTTAGGCTCACTACATACCAATGCTTGTGGCTTAGAAAACTTGATGAGGCTTATTTGAATTTTTACTTTGTCATGAATCAGATTTTTAAAAAATGTATCAAATGTAGGCTCAATAGATGTAACTCATATAGAAAGTTGATGGGTTTGATAGCTACAAATAAACACTAAAAAGATTGAAAATGGTATCCTAATCCACCATTTTGTAATTACAAACCCAACAAGGTCCATATTTATGGCTTACACAACATCTCCCTATGGTGGCTCAATTAAATCATCTTTGACATCTCTAGTCTTCTATGGGTTCTTATTATAGATTTTAGACCATCTAGTTAGCATTTCTTGAGCCCAAGCTAGTTCATTTTGTCTCATGCATTCTTTATCAAGGTCTTCCACTTGGCAATCATTTGTCCCATTTGGGAGTTCTTAATCTTCATTCTCCATTTTGTGGGCAACCTAAGATTCTCAAACATCTTTTTTTGGCTTTTCACCAAAGCCCAAAAGGCCTAGACTTGGATCCATGATTTTTTCAAGCCTTTTAGGTCAACCTATTTTTGTGGCATATGGTTTTGTTGGGAGATTGACTCTCCCTCCCATTCAAATTTATTTACCTAGATTTGATATGCTTTTAGGGTGGAAATTCTCTTTAGTATTTGGAAATATTTTTTTTCTCTTTTTGCAAGATGTACTGTTGATGTTCATTTCTTGCTATAAACTAAAGTTATGATTTATTCTAATGTCCTTATATAAATTTAGGAGCAAACAAACAAAGTTGCACTCGAAGTTGCTTAACTACAAGTGCTCCTAGATCATCAAGTAATGCACCTTACATTGTTGCTAGTGTTGTCACCTTTTGCTTCCCACCATGGTCTTTGCCCACCATGTGGGCATAGATGTGGATATAGTCAACTTGCCAAAAGGGATCGTGGTTCCTAATCACATGGTTCACAAGCTAAAATATCTAAGTGTCTTGCTACTCCTAGTTGGTCTCATCCTTCTTGACTGCCTTTTCCCTCTTCTTATGGGAATGGCGCTTCTAGTTGGCCAAGTTTTAGCAAGCTTCCTCGCTTAGACATAGTTATTTCACATGTTTGTACTCAACAACTTACAAATGAAAACAAAAAAGAAGAGGGTGCTCTCATTGGTTAGGAACTAATTGATGATAGTTTCGTCCCTGTTAATATATGGAGTAAACTAGATAACCATGATGTAGAAACCCCAGTTTCCTCTAACTCTGAAATCTGACTATCTTTTGATTGTTTTGTGTATTTTTGGTTTTTTTTTACTGTTTTTGAGTTTTTGCATGAATAATAAAGAATGCGATTTGCAAGAATTGAATAATAAATTCAATATAAAATACTACAATATCAATATTGATGGAAATACAAGATCTAACGCTGGTAATTCATTTATTGATCAACTGGACTCAGTACAATGGAGATCTGATAACATGCAACAAAGGAAACAATATTATTTAATGAAAGAACCTGGTATTAGCAGCAAGCTAGAAATGAACCAGATCTGGTACGGCTGCAATAAACTTGCTCTTCTCCCTCTGTCTCACAAGCTCAAATGATCCCAGATACCCTAGCGCCCAATTTGGTGAAGACTGCAAGCCAGAAAGATAGGCGTTTTGACCAAGATCAAGAACACGCCTTTTTAATGATAGTACGGCCAGGTACAGCAGAAGTACGGCCTGGTAACAGCAGCAATCAATGAATAAAAGGTACGGCTCTCACTGGAATCTCCAGATCCAAAAGAAATAGGCGCCTCAACTGTATAAACCCTGCTGGATGAATTGCTAATCAAAAACCCTGAATATTTCTTGTCTGTGATGCTCTGTAACTTCTTCTGAATGAAGAAATCTCTTGCCTGGCAATAAATCGGAAGATATTTCACAACCTCTGAATTGCTTTCACTGGAGATGGCTCGTTCCCCAATGCTCTGAGACTGAAACCCTTGGCTTCCGTGCTCTGGACGAAGACTTGCTCAAATTTCAATAATCAATAACATAATGGCTCGACTTTCCAAGCAAAAACCTTATACTCTTGCAAAAGTGCGAATTCCTTAAAAATAGGGATCATTAAAATAATTCGACTTTCTTGTTTAATTTTTCCAATAGTCTCTGATCAAATTTTAATTATAAAATATAATTAAAAATTGGCCCCTTCTATGATGGGCGACCCCTTCACTTAAGTTATAATATTAAAATATTATAACTTTATATTATATGCTCAATTTAATTAATATTTAATTAATCAATCAAATATTAATAACTCCCTCAAGAAACGTCGATGCACGAACCGTCTGAAGCTGGCAAACCAGGGAGTGATTCTGCACGTGATCAAACTGTACTGCTAAAAATATGCCTGCCTGAGTGCCAAATCGCTAAAAGCAACTCGGGTAAATGGTGTCCGATGAGCGAACGAAAGCCAAGTGATCAAAGCGACAACCGAAGCTAAGCCAAGCTCCATCAAGACCTCTATCCATCCCATCACCCTCACAGGGTTGCATAATGGGCTAATCATTGCTCAGAAGATGTCAACTAGAAGGGATATGACCTCCCTTTGATAGTGTTGCTCTTACCACTAATGACTTTACTATTTCTTGATGTTTTGGCTTGATCTTATTTAAACTTTTATCTTTTATTTTAAACTTTATTACTTAAACTTTGAGAATATGGTTTTTACCACCCATCCTACTTTTTATGAATAATATATTATTACTTTTTAATTTTTAAAATTATAAATATTTATTTATAAAAAAGTATTTCAATAAAAGTAAACTGAAAATTAAAGAAAAATATTGATACTGTACAGTACTGATCTGTTCAGATTCCTTTACTCGGCTGTATATTGCTAGTCCCTGTAAAACTAGCACTCAAGAAGAAGTGGAACGACATTAACCAAAGCGAAATTAATTAATTTATAACACAAGACACAGCCTAAATTGTCGCACAATACATAGCTTAAATTGTCGCCTTTCTCACGGCATTTGGATACGTACTGGAACTAGCCTTGGTTTCTACCTCATATGGCGACTTCCGACGATTTAACCGACGCGCAGTAAGTTAGGCCTCCATTTTTGTTGAAGAGCAAATTTACGTTTTGATCAGACCCCATATACAATTACGAACAACTTGTTTCTGTGTCTGCAGATTTGATGGCAGCTTTTCACTTGGGAAATATTTGGTATCGAGTGGACTACCCAACATGGCATGGGAGGCTTGTAGCAAAGTTCAGAAATCTGGAAACCCCTTCATTACCTGTGAGATAGAAGATGTGTTATTCTTCGCTTTCAGTGGGTCTGAAGCTGTCCATCATTTTTTCAATGAGGGAAATGGCTTTGGAGAAGGAATTGTCAACACAGAGACCGATCTGTTTAAGTCTTTGAGGGATAACAATGGTGAGCCGGTTCTGATTAATCAGGGCCTTCTTCGTGGTTTTCTCAATGTCTTAAACAATACTGACCTTAAGGAGAAGGTTTGTAGCACCCCCCTTTTTTTAATTCTTAGTTTCTAGTAATTAATTTCGATTTACCAGTGGTTTGACAGAGAGAACATGTTGTATTGCAGCTGGAAATCTTTGGAAGAAAAGCAGAAGGAATAGTTTTGACAGGCCATGGCTTAGGAGGGGCAGTGGCAGCACTTGCAACGCTGTGGATGCTGGTGAATACCAATGGCAACAAGTACAGGAGTAGGAAAAATAAAAAACTCCCTTTCTGTGTGACCTTTGGTTGCCCTTTGTTGGGAGACCAAAGGCTTGCTCAAGCAGTTGGTAGGGAAAAATGGTGTGGGCAATTCTGCCACATAGTTTCTAAGCATGATTTTCTTCCGAGGGTTCTGCTTGCTCCCCACCGGTCTATCCATCTACCCTTGAGAGCCTTACTCCCTTTTCTGTACTCATCTAGGCAAGCTCATCAGAATCATGATCATTTTCCTCTTTCATATGAGCAGGCCTGCAGTTTTCTGAGGGACCTTTTACATCATACTCGGATTGCAGCAAACTGCTGCAAAGATAAGAGCCAAATTGTTGAAAGCAGGCAAAGCCCTTATTGGCCACTGGGCTACTACTTTTTCACTTCAGAAAAGGGTGGTGCTTGCTATGGAAGCAGCGTGGCAGTGCTGCGGATGTTGGATTTCACGTTGCAAGATGTGGAGCTCTGTCCCTCCAGGGAGTTTTTCATGGAGCATCTTGAGTATGGGAAAACATTGAAGCACAATTTCAGAAACCTGTGCAGTGTAGGAGACCTTGGCCGAGGATATACTGATGCAGAAAAGCCTTACGAACTTGGAATTGCAATAGCCTTGGAAGCTGCTGGACTTCAAATTCAGGTACCCATTTCATAGCAACTCTCTTCATTGACAGAAACTAAGAAAACCACAATTTTTGGTAGAATATGCAGCAGAACCTTGTTGGAAAGTATAGAATAGAGGGGAAAGATTTTGCAGACGGTTAGGACATAAAAGCTTTAGCTTTTTTAACTCCCACAAGCATGACTTTGCATTGGGTGTCCATTTTGTTTTCTGTTTACATCATTTTTAAAATTGTGCAGGGAAAACAGAAAAGAAAATAAAAAATTAACATACTACAGCAGCACAGCAGATAACAACCAAGGATTACACTAAAAATTAATTTGGGAAGCATGTTTTGTAAGCTTATATTGCTTAAAAGTTTTGCTTTGAGAGCTCTCAACTGCAAACATGTGAGTAACATGAATAATTTGCAAATCTAATTGTTAAACTGTTATAAATGTACTGTAAATATGAGAGTAACATGAATAATTTGCAAATCTAATTGCTAAAATGTTATAAGTGGACTCCAAAAATTGGACATTGAATGAGGCGAGATCTTTTATTTCTGTTTGCATTGGACTTTTCTTCATAAGAATTTAAGGTTTCTCAAGATCCAATTTAAGTTTTATATAATTTATTTTCATGATCCAAATGTTTGCTGGTAAAAATGATTGAAGCAAACTTAGTAAGCCTTCAAGGGCTGGCCTTTATTGACTAGGTTTCCTGCTACTCATAATAAGATAAAACATAGACAATGTGAAAAGCTATCCAGAATCTTTTCTATATTCGTATGGAAATTGTAGGCCAGAGGGCTGTTTTGAAAAGCTTGCTTCGCTAGATCCGTAGTCCCAGCAAAACTGCTGGCTTTCCTCGTCCACATGATAAAAGATCTCGAGGGAAGGAACTAGGAAGTTTCGATCACAAGACAAAGTAACAGTTGTCCCACAATACAAAGTGGACCTGTACAAGTACTTAGCGGCAGAACACCATTACCAATGGACCCACCTCTGCCATTTTGTTTAAGTAGAAACATAATCTGCTGACTTTTTAAGCTTTTATAGCAGCATCTATTTCTGGGTAAAAGTGGTGTTATAATTTATAATATGGAATTTTTTCAACAAAATTAGAGTTCCTAATGTTTAGGGTGGGCAATTAAGGGTTAACAATGATATAGTTACTTATTATATCTTTGTTCCCTGGTATTGCATTTTTCTTCTAAATTTTTCTTTAGATTCTTTGCTCTCTGCTGTACTGTAAGACTAATCTTAGATAAAAGTGATTGCTTTTTAATTGGCTAATTATTATTATTGGCATGGTTAACTGGGAGGAGAGGCTACTATTGGTGAGCTTGGATATAATTATTGACTCTTATTTAGGTACTTACAATTTTTTTTTTTTATTCAGCCTGGTGATGAGAAGCATAATCTGATGATGGACACAGTAAAGATTGGATTCAGTCCAAGCCTGAACAGCGCTAAAGTGTTCATACAATCAGCAAAAATACAAGGCGCCAGGGTTGAAATTGAGTGGTACAAGACCAGTTGTGAAGGTGAGGGGCTTGGCTACTATGACTCTTTCAAAAACCCAAACAGGACTAAAGATTTCAGGGCAAACATAGATAGGCTCAAGATCTCACGCTTCTGGGATGATTTCATCCAAATGGTCGAAATGAACAAATTGCCTGATGATTTCCACCTGCAGCCCAAGTGGGTTTATGCTGCCATTTACTATAAACAGCTTGTGGAGCCCCTCGACATTGCATACTATTACCGGTCAGGTAAACACCTAAAGCAGGGCCATTACCTGGAATTCGGAAGACATCAACGCTACAAAACTCTTGAAAAGTGGCAGCATGACAGCAATTTGTGTGGGGAGAAAGTTAACCGCACAAAATTGGCAGTGCAAACGCAGGATTCCTGCTTTTGGGCTCGCGTAGAAGAGGCCAAAGATTGGGTAGAATGTCTAAAACAGGAAAAAAATCGATCTGTTATTGTAGAAAAGATAAAGAAGGTTCAAGGGTTTGTGAATCATGTTGATAAACTTATCAAGGATCGTGATATTTCACTTGACATTTTACTTGAGAAAGGCAGCTTCATGAAATGGTGGAGAGAGTACAGAAACATTTGGTCTGATATCTTTTCACCTCCTTTGCATTCACATCAAATGCAAATGGAAGCCATGGAAAGCGAAATGAGGAGATTGTGTACAGTTTCAAACCCATAAACCTGATCCTTTCCTCTTCTGACTTTAACTTTGGATATCAAATCAATTTCAATATGTACTTACTTTTTCACTTGATTTTAAGATTACACTATCCCAATGTATCAATACATACTATCACCATGTATCTGAATACTCTTTTGTAATGTTTCAATTTAGATGTTTCAGTCTCTCTGCAGCCTCTTCTTCAGAAACATAATTACAAATTAAGTTAAATTTCACTAGAGCAGTTTAATATAATAAATATTGATATAATGACTGGGTAACGAGGAAGTAACATTTTTGTGAGTTCTACACAATAATCACGAGTTCTAAAAATTGCATTGGAAGGTCTAATGTTTCACTTCTGTGAGCATCACTTACATGCGATGAGTGTTAAGCAGATCATTCATTCTCATTAAAGATAGGTTCTTGTGAACTACTCATAAAATATGGATCAATGAGTTTGACTCAAAAACTATTCAGTTGAATTCTGATAGCAATATCATAATTTGACAGGCTGTGGACAATATATCTACCCATCAATTGATAATGTGTTTTTAGTATCAACCTTTCAATATTAATATATCAAATCGCACTCAAGAATCCATCATGATAAAAAAGAAAATTGTAAATTCCTTTGTATCATATTACTTTTTTTCCAAAAATATGTTAAAAAACAGGGACCACATTTTTCAATTGGGAGAAGCATTAGGAGTTGACGAGTCAGCTGACTTCATTATTCTCCTTAGAAAGCTAAGCCCCTACATTTTTCTTCTCAAAACGTCACATGTGGAAAGGATTTGGCTTTTTATAATTGTTCTTAACTCCCATGTTACATCTTGCCTACATTTTTCTAAGTTGATAGGACAGAACATTCTATCAACTACGGCCTTTCGTTATAATCTGTATTATGGATGACGGAGGGATTTTATAATAATCAATATAAACAAAAACCTGGATTTAACAGATTATTTATTCTATTAAAAAAAATTACAAATGTATTTTGATAATTATATATTTAATGAAAATGACAATCAATATCTTATTTTTACAACTTATAATAATGTTTAATATATTATTATAAAATTATTTATTATATCTATTTTTTCTTTTTATTAAATTTTAAATATTTTTCGAACTTTTTTTACATCTTCATTTATTAATTTTTATATATGTTGTTTGTGAGTATGTAGTCATAATTAATATTAATGTTGAAATATTTTTCTTCTTGTATTTCTTTTTAGTGGTAGAATCTTAACCTCACCTTGTAATGCATGTTATCACTATGAAAATACATTGTCCTAGTTGTGACAAAACTCTCTTATACGAAGTCATAGTGATCTTAATATCTACTATGCTTCATTGTTTCTTATAAATAAAAAAAAACCAGAGTTCTTGTAGTCAAGATGGGCACATAACTCATTCAAAACTATTCAGTTGTTCCCTCACATGCATGGCAATGCTTGTCCAACAAAATAAAACTATAACTTTAAAATACTTCGATATGATATTTTTTATTTTTCTTTGAAAAAACAACAAACTATGGTGTAAGGCAAAACAAAGGAATCATAATCATGGGATGTTGAAATTTATTCTTATAAGACAAAATTCAACAAAGTTAACCGTATATGACAATACGCTAGACTTTTCTAATTTATTTGTTACACATGTAATTATGTTGATAGACATTCCCCTACATAGTAGAGAATGGAGTGAGCTCTTGTACATGCACAATATGAAATTGGTAGTTTGAAATAAGATATAGAGATTTATAACCATTGAAATGATTTTGGCCATTATCGCCAAAATCACATCAAGTACTATAACTATTGTAAGGATTATGTGATATTTAATTGCAATCCTATGAATATGATTACTAGGCTTGAAGGCCCCTCTGACCCCTTGAAACCCCAACTAGAGCCAAAGAACATAGGGCACAATTGGAGGCTTGAGGGGATTTGGTAAAAAAGTAATTGGTCATTTTTATCTTTTTGGACACATTTTACATTGTTTTAATGGTCCATAATTTTGGTGCTTACAGTATTGTAAAACTATCATTTATATGTGCATATTAATAGATGCACGTGTGTGAGGGGTCAGTAGTCAATTTTATAGAGATTTCACAAGTATATAGAGGCTACCAAAATGTCGAAGTAAGAAATCATGTTGCATAAATACTCATGTTAAAGATTAATACATACTTGTGCCTCTCTTTAATGGTGGAGATTTTTCCTACAAGGGATACTCTACGTGCATCTAGTGGTATGTGTTTATTTATCATGGTTTGTTGATTTCTATTTTTGTCCATATATATCTATTAATGGGTAAACTAATATTGGAATAATAAAAAAATTGTTCACATATTTTTGAAGGGTTAACATTTGTAGTAGTTTACCTTGTTTTATCAACAACTGTAAGCATGTAGTGTTCAATCAACTACCTGTAGCTATTGTTATATGACACCCAAGCTATTGAGACATCTACCTTCAATCATTCAACTTATTACATATTCCTATGGTGAATGGAATTTATACTTTTATGTACATAGGACAAGAGGGATAAATAAATATATTACTTTTACAAATGAGTATGAGATACTAAGGAGGAGATAAATATAAAGGTTACTTATGCAAACATATTTCAAAAAGAGGATGAAGAAGTGACAACCATGTTCAAAGTCCATATTATAATGAAGCTATACAACATGGTTGCAACATCAATGAAACTTTGTGTCACTATCTAAATGAAATTACTTTTGAGCAATAAAGCCTTGGGAAAGGCTGAATATGGATGGTGTTTTCTTCATATTATGAACTATCCATCCAATTCGAACTCCCCACTACTATATATAAATAAAAATGGTGGGTACATGTGTTGTACACATGTGACCAACATATGGACATATAACTCTTGTTCATGTGGCAAAAGAAAGTGAAGTAGGGGGGGCATCTAGACGACTACCTTTTTCATGAGGGGGAAGTGCCCTATATGGCAACGATTCCTTATCTTTGTGGAGGTATGTTTTTGATAATTTTGATATAGGTGTTTGTGGTGATTTGTGATAGGAAGAACGGTATGCATTTAAATACTTCCTCCACTAAAATTTTGAGGAAAATTTTACAAATTTTTAATTTTTAACAATTGTAGAAAGAAGAAATACATATAAACATAAAATAATAAATATACCATAACACAAGTGTACATGGGGAAAACCCTTTTAGGAGAAAAAACCCACACTCTAAAGCAATCCAATGTATTATTCAATGAAAAGTATATTTGCAATAGACTTGTAGAACAAGCCTTCACAAGAATATCACCAATTAAAGATTTGGAGGAATTTTGACAACTTAATAATATCTTTAAAACTCTACACACAACCTCTATCTCAAGCACATAATATATAGGAGATATAATACATGAAATCATCAAATGGTAATTAGAAAACCATAAGCTAAAACCACCCAAAAAGTGGTGCCCAATTCCTAAATCTCAAGATTGTCTATAGACTAAAAATAACTTATTCCTTCCACTTGTCATAACCTCATTATCATCCACTCACCAAATTGGGTGTTTTGTTTTGGTTCCTGTAGATTAATCAATAGCAGCTCAGGGTTGAGCTCTTTCATTGAAAACTCATTTCATTGCAATTTGTTCATGTTTTGGGATGCCCCATGGCCTCTTATTCTTGCAAAGGCATGTGAGGGTGCCACATGGTGGCCCCACACAGTCTTTATAAAAGATTTTTTTCTTTGAGGCATATGAAAGCGAAGGGTGCCATGTGTTGACACCACAGAGTTTCTTTAAGGTCGGCAAAAGGAAAACCTTGAAAAATCTCGCCTACATGCCACATGTCCAGGGCACAAAATTCTTAATGGGAAAAGTGAAAGGAAGATTGAACGTCATTGAGAAGTGCCACTTGTCAGTGTTGAGAATAGGTGTCTCAAACTTACTGGTTAAGGCTCTTTGAAATAAAGAAAAAACTTAGCCATGGTTAAGTCTTCTACACCGCAATACCGCATAATTCTACATTAGAGCTTGCGGTATTGTGGGGAACAGTCACTACCCAC
>VDFB02061567.1:0-18288 GCA_007258455.2 Sequoia sempervirens
GATTAGGATTGAAGGGTTGAAGGTTGAGGGATTAGGGTTTAAAGTATATCATTGAGGATTGAGGGTTTAAGGGATTAAGGATTAAGGGTTGAGGGATTAGACTTTAATGGTATGGAATTGAGGGTATAGGGTTGAGGGATTAGGGTTGAGGGTTTAAGGTTTGAGGGATTAGGCTTGAAAGGTTGAGGGTTGATGGATTAGGGTTTAAAGTATAGGGTTGAGGATTGAGGGTTTAAGGTATTAGGGTTAAAGGGCTGAGGATTTAAGGGGTTAGGGATTAATTGTTATGGTTTAAGGGTTGAGGGATTAGGCTTTAATGGTATTCCATCACCATGAGACCACATTTCTTTGAGGCATTTTTTCAAATAGTTCATTTCCTTGTCTATGTTGTATCTTACTATTATACTTTGATATATTTTTTCCAAGCATCCATAGCTTTTTCAAAAGCACCTATTTTAGGATTTTATCCATAGCATCAAGGTAGTGAGTTATTTTATAAGATGCTTTGGTAGAAATGTATGGAAAATTTGGTAACATAGAAAAGGTAGTGAACTATTTAAAAAAATGTGTCAAAGAAATGTGGTCTCATGGTGATGGAATCTAACACTATGTTGTCATATAAAGAGAACTATATTTTTATATAGCATAGGATACCACACACCAAGGTATAAAGAACCAAGGAAAATTAGTATCCAACATATAGGACTGACACAACAAACAAGAAAGTTAATCCAACGTCTCAAAGTCATAGGGGCTTTGGTCGGGCAAATTCTATAAAAACTACAAGAACAAGAGGTTTCCCCAGTGTAACACAAGACCACAAGGATCTAGGTGGGTACCACATAGGGCAACCAAGAAAACATGATCACACTAAAAAAAAGATATGCCCTTATGTATCCCAATCAAAGCACACCATGATATGATGAATTGTGGTGACCTTGGGTAGGTATAATAGGAAGCTCAAAAGATAAATAAAATAAAAAAGCACCAAGAAATCACAATAAATCTCAAATATTCTTTGCCATGATGATGATAGGTGGATGGGATTGATATGGTCTGATGTGAGGAATGATATATCCTATCAAGATTGAAGATGCTAGATCATAAGATCGACATAGCTTTGGATAATTGAAATAGATTGGGGCTTCGAGGAACTAATGGATTTTTCTTGTTATTTCCAACAACATAGGAACACTCTCAGTGACACCATAAAGATAAGGATAGAACCTAAAAGACAACCTAAAGCCTCAAGGGATCATCAAATATGGCCTTGCGTATGTGAAAGTGTAGAGGAAACATAGATCAATAAAACTGAACAATGACAAATGATGGACAAAATATGGAAGGGAAACAATGATAGAAACAAAAAGATGGGCCAAATCCTAGAGGGCTCATCAAATATGTCCTTACATATGTGAAAGCATAAAGGAAATGTAATTTGATAAAAAGACCAACATAAAAGTATGATGTGAGACCTAATGATAAAAGACACAAAGATGGATCCTAGATGGAGACAAAAGACCGACCTATAGGAAAATATATACAAGTGATGAGAATCAACCAAATCCCAACTGGTATAATAACATGAGACCAGGATACCAAATAAGACTTATAGAAGCTCACCACCAACAAGTGGGAGAAGCTTAGGACTTGGGATAGTGAATCCATATCATCTAATTCTCAATCAAAATATACAATGTGATAGGTGATAGGATGTTGATGGGACATGTAAATGATAGGATGTGGAAATATGATGTGTAGATAGGATGGGATGGATATGTAAGCATATAAGAAATTGGGATGTAAGGTAGATAATGATTAAGCCCATTATGAATGATTCCTATTTCTAGGTTTTCACCAAATTTAATTATCCAAGGTGCCACCAAGGGTGGTTTTCACCACAGGACAATTTATTTCTCTTTACTATTGACAACTTTTTTTTGTTTTTTTATTTTTTGACATTTTTTTAATTTTTTGTATTTTTGTGGATTTTTTACTTTTTTTTTGTTTTTTATAGGTGTGGTAACCCAACTAACTTAGGTATAAAACTGATTTAGGTTCACAATATTGATGGGTTCTTCCAAGGCTTCCCCCTTGGGTATGGTAAGCTAATACATTCCAGAACCATACTTAGTCATGATGACGTAGGGACCCAACCAATTAGCTTCAAACTTTTATTTCTTCTCTTTATCTTGTTGGGTGTGTTGATTTTCCTTGAGTACAAGATCACCAATCTGGAACTAGCAAGGTTTAACCTTCTTATCATAGCTTCTTTTGAGTCAATTTTGATATGCATGCAAGTGATTATAAGTGTTGAGATGCTTCTCATCAAGAAGCTCCAATTGACTCAGGCGTGCAATTTGATACTCCTCATCATTAATCAGGTTCTTCAAAGAAATACAAAGCGAGGAGAGTTCAACTTCAATTGACAAGATTGTATCAGTGACATATATGAGTGAATATGGTGTAGCACTAGTGGGGGTATGATTGGATGTGTGGTATGGCCAAAGGGTGGGATTGAGGTGAACGTGCCAATCTCAACCAATATTGTTGACAACTTTCTTTAGGATTTTGATTAATATTTTGTTCTTGCTTTAGCTTGGCTATTACCTTCAGGGTAGTGGGGCATGGACCATCAATGTTGGATGTGGAAAGTATCACATATTTTTCTACAGAGAATATGGTAAAGGATAAATTTGGATATTTGGGTGGAGGTAACGAGGGAGTGGAATTTATTCCACCCATTTATTGAAGTACTCAATTGTGGTAATGATGAAGGTATGACTTAAGGATGGAGGGTATATCTTGTAGATTAAGCCTAAACCTCGTTATGAGAAAGGCCATAGTGTTGTGATCGGTTACAAGTCTTGCATAGGAGCATGAATTGAATCTACATGTTGTTGATATAGTACACACTTCTTGAAAAATTCATAGGCATCACATTCCATAGTTGGCCAATAATACCCACTTTGAAGAAGCTTCTTTGCTAAGGGAATTCCATTAGTGTGTGCCCCAAAAATGCCACTATGTACTTCACCTAACACTACTTTGTATTTTTATTTGTTCAAACATCAAAGAAGAGCTCCATCATACCCTCTATGATAAAGAGTGTCTCCTAAGATAATGTAGCCAAATGCTTGTTGTATGAAGGATTTGTGTTGGTTACAGTTTAGATCATGTAAAAGGATGTTTTCATGAAGATAGATGTATATGTCATGATACCTTGGGGATTGGAGACCTATGACTTTGAACACCATTTCAGTATCAAGAATGTTGTATGCAAGGATCAATAATTTCTTGAATAGAAACTCACAATCTGTATGATCTTGAGGCATATCTATGAGGGCACCAATGGTATCCATAAAATCAATAGCCTTTTTTTTCACTATGGGAACATGTTCAAACTAAACGTGACAAATTTTTTTATTAAATTCATCCACCATGTGTTTATACAAAATAATTTTATCATTGTTTTTTTGGAACTCATCATTGACTTGTTTGATTATAAGTTATGAGACACCATAATCATGGAGATAAGAGATGTTCCATTGAACTACAATTCAAATATCAATGATTAAAGCTTTGTATTTAGTAATGTTATTTGTTCATTGGAAAGCCAACCTGAATGACTTAGGGATATAGTCACCTTGAGGAGTGACAAAAAGGATGATAGCACCAACCCCATTCTATGTGTAAGACCAATTGAAGTAAAGTGTCCATATTTTTTCTTCAAAAATGGTGAAAACTAATTCATCTAGAAACTCAGACACTAAATGATATGCATCCATTAAATGGGCATTAGCCAATTGATCAACAATGATTTGTCCTTTGATTTCTTTGTGGTCTATGTACTCAATATCAAACTTAGTAGCATAACCCACTTAGCCATGTGACCTATCAATGATGTTCTAGATAACTGATACTTAAGTAGATCAACCTTGGAAATCAACTTAATCAAATGACAACATGTAATGGTGATGCTTTTGAGAGTTAAAGACATCTGAAAGGTAAGCCTTTTCCATAGGGGTATAGTTGAGTTCATACCCCACTGATGTAATAAATATCCCTTTCCTTCCCATTGTCATCATGACCTACTAAAAGTTCCCCCAATGCAACTAATGTAGCAAAAATCTAGAGCAACAATGATTTTCCTAGTATAGGAGGCATCAAAATGGGAGGATTGGAATGACATTATTTAATTTTATCAAAGCCCTACTAGAATTTTTAATTCCATTTGAATACAATATCTTTACGCAAAATATGTGTAAAGGGTTGAAATTTATCTGCAATTTGAGCAATGAAGCACCTGATTTATTGTAACTTTCCTTGAAAATTCCTTAATTGTTTTAGATTTCTCGGTGGGAGCATTTCCATAATAGCTTTCACCTTAGCAAGATCAACTTCTATACCCATTTTGGACACAATGAAGCCCAAATTTTTTCTTTAAGTGACCCCAAAGACAAATTTCTTTGGATTTAACCTCAACTTATATTGCTCTAACCTATCAAAGATTTGTTTAAGGATCTTTGGATATTCTTCTTTAGTTTTGGATTTCCCTAATAAGTCATCAACAAAATATTCCATTATGATGTGAATTAGATCATGAAAGATGACTATCATAGCATGTTGATAAGTTTACCTTGCATTTTTCAGACCAAAATATATGAAATTGTAGTGAAAGGTTCCCCAAGGAGTAGTGAAATTTGTTTTGTGTTGATCCTCGAGTATAATTTTAATTTGATTGTATCTAGAAAAGCCATCCATGAGGGATAGAATAGCATGTCCCACTATCAAATCAACAAGCATGTCAATGTTTGGCAATGGGAATTCATCTTTAGGAAAAACTTTATTAAGGTCTTTGAAATATATGCAAATGTGGATGCCCCGATTAGGATTATCTATATGGAAAATGTTGGAAATCCAATTTGAATAATCAATTAGTTTGATAAATCCTACTACTAGTAATTTTTTTAACTCAACATTAACAAGGAGAGCAACTTGGGGATGCATCTTATAGAGCTTTTTTTTCACTGGTTTGACATTATGATGGACATCAAGGTGATGCAACACTGGTGTTGGATCCAATCCAAGCATATGAGAATAATCCCACAAAAAATTAATGATTCCTTCCTGAAGCAGATTGACAATTGCAAGATACTCATCTTTAGTCAAGGACTTAGCTACATATGTGATATTTGGTTATGCTTCTATTCCCAAATTTATCTCTCGTGTTTCCTTGATTAAGATGGAAGACTTTTCTGAGAAGTGAGTACCTATGAGTGGAAGATGAACATCCCCATCCTCTAATGCATTGGGGAGGTTTTCATTAAAGGATACACCCTTTGTTTTAACTTTTCATTGGCCTAAAAGTGCCTCAGGGAGGTTTTCACTAGGAGACCCATTTTTATTTTGTTTCTTTTTCCTTTTGTGGTTAAGGTGTTCATCTTCCCTAGGGTAAACACCATAGTCTTCCTCTAGTCGCATAAACCTCTTTAGAAGGGAAAATTTCAATAGGTCCACTTCCTTGTAGGTCCTAATCTATTAGGTTAGGATGGTGTAGGGAAAGGCTTATGGTGAAGATGCAAGTGGATTTGAATAAAGAGGATACATCCAAATCATCTTAAGAGAGTATGATAGTTTCCCCTTTAGGGATGTCAACAACTATATTGAATTTTTCACTAATGTTATGTGATGTACTAGATGATGCAACAATTTTTTTTATTTCTTATCATATCCAAGACCTTGGTGCTTTGGACACTTGGTTGTGTGAATAAAGATTTTTTCTTCCAAGGACTTTCTAACATTTCTAGGGTTTTTCACCTAAAAGGAGAAAGATGGGCCAAATTTCAAGGTACACATTCAATATTAATGTATGAATGGATGAAATATTCCTAAATGAAATTTTAAAATGCAATAAACTAAAAAAGAAAGATGATTAATGATGCAAAACCTAAGATATGCAAGTTTTTTGAAAACATAGTGATGTATGCAAAAACACCTAAAAATGCAAGTAAACAATAATAGAATTAAAAAAGATAGTAGAGGTACACTTGGAATCTGAAGTCTGATGCAGAGAGGCCCTAGAATCCTATAAATTTTACTAGAAATGTTGATTGGGACACTTACACCAAGTTAGGGAACTTAGTCTAGTTTCGGGGAAAACCTGTCAGAACATGAATTTGCCAAATGGGTACTTAGAAATGTAAAAATCACTTTTCAGGCTTGGCAGTGGGACTAATTTTCCATAGATGGTGACTTAGTCCACCTAGGAATCTTAGGAAATTTAGGGCAGTATTCTATAGCTTTTTGTCTGCACTTCCCTTCCTGATAGGTGTTTGGTCTAGATTTTGCAGAAAACGGGCTAAAAGTGGTCTCCAAGCTTCAATTATGGATTTGTTGATTTTGATGACTTTGATGGATTGAAAAAACCTTTTTGACACCTTTCTCTTTGATAAATCTGCATAAAAACCTGTAAACACACATGCAAAGAGGGGGAAAAGGGTTAAGGGCTAGAGAATAGGGGTTTGCCTTGGTCAAACCTTGATTTGGTAATCAAACCCTAGATAATGAAATGAAAAAGGAAGAGAATTATGAATAAACAACATGCAATGTCGCAAACTCACCAAACCCTGGATGTAGAAATCTAAAGATATGCAATGAAGTGCTCCAATGGATGACTTGATTATGCTTAGACTATTTGAATGCTTGATAATTGCTTGATTGATTAAGTGAATGAATGATTGAATTAATTTGGGTTAAAATGAGAGGAAAACCCTTTATTTATACTTTATTTTCTAATATTTCTTGAAAATAACACGTCATAGGATGACCTTAAAGATAAGAGAATAAAATCCTACCAGAAAATTAAAATTATTTTAATTTTTGTGCCTAGTGGGACTAAGTCGCCCCAAGTGGCAATTTGGTCTCACCAAGGAAATTTTAATGGGTGTCGGGGATTGAAGTGTATTTAATGAGGTTTAATGGTAATATTATAAAAAATAAACTTAATTATGGTCGAAAAGTGTATTAAGGGGTCAGTTAAACATAAGAAAGGGTTGAATTAATGATGACAAGTCTAGAAAAGCATGAGAGTTTGTTATAACTCTTTACAAAACTTTGAAATAAGACTTGGTAAGTGATAAAAAGGGGTTATTTAAGTGAATTATAATGAAAGGGTCCTAGAAAAGTGTGAAAGTGGGTTAAAACACTTCACAACACTTTTACTTGACATCCTATAAATCTTAATGATTCTCAAGGGTCCAAAACCTAATGTGAATGTGTTAACCACATTACAATATTAAATCTAAGAAAAATCAATCCAAAGTCCACTAGGCGGGCCTAAACATGAGAGAAAGTAGAAGGGTTACTTTTTCTATGTCCACAATTAGCCCCCACTTTAGTGAGAGGATGAACTTGCTTCAAACTCACACTAAAGTATCTGAAAATGCAATCAAGAGAGATCCAAATGCATTGATGCTAGTAAGATGAGATAACAATAATCAAAAGGGACGATCAAGCCCCTAGGATAAAGATCCCATGGAAAACCAAACATAAATACAAAGCAACACACATGAGATTGGTGAAAGAGAATGAAAGAGGGAAGTTGAAAGGAAATAAGCTTTGATCATTTGTCTAGCCCCTTATGGATTAGATCTAAGTTGTTTTTCTAAAAAATAAATGCATACTCATTGCATACTCATTTTGGGGTGATGAAACTCATGGATTTTTGTCAGGTGAGAAGGCCCAAAAGGTGAGAAACATACACTCATAGCTAGTATGCACTCACACACATGTAGGTGGCTATGGGGAAGAGTCATGCCTCAAAATGGGCTTCCCACTCAGCAATACCAAAGTTATACCTCCTAATAACTTTAATAAGGCACCACAAAGGAAAATTTTGTTTCGTGCTTCATTGGAAAGGAAAAGCTTTGTATGCTTAGAAATCATCAACAAATGTGATGGTACTATAGGCATGCAAGTTGTGTTATGCAAGGTGGCCATATGCAAAATGCAACATGAAAAAGATGTTCAAAGGAGTCTTTCTTATTTTGTGCGAGGTCTATAACTTAGGGAACATTATGTCTTTTCTCCAAGAGATGACTGATCCAAGAATAGAAAATTTGTAACTCAAGGGATGCAGTGTGTCACATCAAGCCACCAAGAGGAGTGTAATATGCTACGATAGATCACACTCATGAAGAAAATCACACCCAATGTCATCCATAAAGCAAAAAAATGCATCGTATGAAGTAACAAGGCTGCAATAAGAACCAAGAAAAAGAAAAATGCAAATGAATAATGTCAATGTATGCCCCCACTTTAAAGGAATTACTATACACCATACTATGAGAAATTACTTTAAAGTAGCAAATGAAAAATGCAAAAAAAAAGAAAGAAGACATGAGAGCCAACTTGGAAAGCCCCTATGCCAAGTCATACATTTCTGAGTAGGGATACGTCATGCTAGAGAAAGGAAAAAAAATAAAAAGGAAGGATTTCCCCCTAAATGAAAACACCAAACACATGAGGGATCTATGGATTTGGGGTTAGTATGTTCTTTGTTGCAATGTTTTGTGAAGAGTTTGGAACTGTCATCATTCCCCAAATACATAGAACTAGAAGAATGACACAAAGAGAGTGAAAAAAAAGAAAAAGAAAGATCTATTTGGGTCAACATGGAAGAGACACAGGGTGTTTTGACACTTTGCATCATCCCCAAAAGGAAACACAAGAAAAATGAAAACAAAAAGGTGAAAGAAAATGAAAAAGCTTTTGGGTCAACATGAAAGGGACATTGCGGTCTCAATGCCTTGTGTCACCCCAAAAGGAAAACACAAGAAAATTCAAAAGAAAAGGCAAAGAAAAGGAAAAGGGGCCCTTTTGGGTCAACATGAAAGAGACATTGCAGTCTCAATGCTTTGCATCATCTCCAAAAGGAAAACACAAGAAAAGTCAAAAGAAAAGGAAAAGGGTCCCTTTTGGGTCAACATGAAAGAGAGATTGTAGTCTCAATGCCTTGCATCATCCCCAAAATAAAAAGGAAAAATAAAATTGAAAAGTAAAAGTAATGTACGACATATAGAAGAATGAAGGTAAAAATAGAAGAATATCACAAAGAGAGAGAGAACATCAAATGACACATTTGTAGGGGAACATGATACACACATGCAAAAGACAAAGAAAAAGAAAAAGAAAATGCAAAAGACTAGTAAGGAAAATTAAAGTCAACCATTGAGAAATTCATCCAGCTCCCAATCTCAATTGGTACAAGTGGAAGGTGAATAATGTAGTGAAGGAGAAATGACAGATGCTTTACTATGACAAGGCTAACAACTTCTTTCCCCCACTGATTGCAAGAAAAGAATGAGCCGAGGTAGGTGATGGGAAAGGTCATGTAATGGTGAGAATAGAATGTTCTACAACTATTACATTATAAGGTGTGGAAGGATGGTTTATGGATATATGGGATAGAAATTATAGCCATCAAAATGATACTTGCTTAGTATTTCTTTTAATTGGTGACACTCATCACTTCTATGTCCAATAATGCGATGATATGCACAATGTGGAATGTTAGTGTCTTTAGGATAGATTACCAACCTATTCATAGGTGGTAATAGGATGAGTCCTTTGTTTAAAAGGATTTGTAATTTCCTTTCACATTTGGGTGGTGGACAAAGAGGAAACTTGAGTTTTTGTAACTTGTAAGGCCTCTTGCATTTACTATATTCTCCAAATTCTCAAGAGGAGATTAGGGCAAGAGGTCATGAGATCATTTTATTGTTGTCCTTTCTATCATTATGAGATGATGATTATTCTTTAGGAAGAAGGACATTTAGATCAGGAGGGGAATCAAAGATCGCAGTGCCATCATCATGAAGTATCCAATATTCTAGAGGAGGCTTGTTGTCATGAGGATGATCTTGATATCCTAATTCGATTGTGTTTTCATCTTTTGGATTTTTTTTCTATAAGTTGATGAATGTCATGTTCAGTTGTGTCACATCCTTGTTTTCTTAAGATGGTAAAACCTTTTCCATAAGTTTCTTCAAGGTTGATTGGAGTACTAGTGACTTTGTTATCATAGTATGGTTGAGGGGTTGCTTGTGTTGAAGAACTAGGTCCACTTGATGGAGGGAACTTAGGTCCTTCATTTATTTCAGGATGTAGGTAACCAAACATATCAGGAGGTGAGACTATAGGAAGGTCTTGTTGTTTCATGGAGGGATAAAAGGATGCATTAGCTTCAAGGTTGTCAAGACATTCATTTAAGAACTTATTCATGTTGTCATCATCTTCTCCAATAATGCCAACATCACGAGGAGTACATTCATGAGGAGTTGAAGGAGCATGAGGAAGCTCAAGGTCATTAGGATTAGTTCCAAAGGCATAGTTTGACATGTCAACTAAAGATTTTAAGGACATCCAAAACTTATTAAAACAGAAATCTATAATGTAAATGTATGAAAGAAAACCAAATGGAATAAAACATCAAATCTGGAAATTGTGACAAAATGCAATAGTAGAAAACAAAAATGCAAAAAATGATAAAAATTACAGTGTGAAATGTGCAGAAGGACTAAGTCGCCCAGTGTGGAGAACTAGTCCTAGTGATGATTTTTTTGAGATTTTAGATGCAAAAATTCAATCTATATGAGCTTTTCACTAATGCAACTTTTAAAACCATAGGATGCAAAACCTAATGCACTATTGATGCAAGTTAAACCTAGGATGCACTTGAGATTAGAAAGAAAATGTTCAAAATTTGGGTTCACCAAAATGTGAACAAATATTTAGGCTTCCAAGGGATTTCTAGCACTTCTAGGGTTTTCAGCTAAAAGGAGAAATATGGGCCAAAATGCAATGTACACATTCAATATTAATGTATGAATGGATTAAATATGCCTAAATGAAATGTTTAAATGCAACAAACTAAAAAATAAAGATGATTATTGATGCAAAACCTAAGATATGCAAGTTGTTTGAAAACATAGTGATGTATGCAAAAACACCTAAAAATGCAAGCAAACAATAACAAAATTAAACAAGACTGGAGAGGTGCACCTATAATTTGAAGTCTGATGTAGAGAGGCTCTAGAATCCTACAAAGTTGACTTGAAATATTAACTGGGACACTTACACCAAGCTGGGCGACTTAGTCCAGTTTCAAGGAAAATCTACTAGAACAAGAATCTGCCAAATGGGTACTCAGAAAATGTAAAAATCACTTTTTAGGCCTAGAAGTGGGACTAATTCACCATAGATAGTGACTTAGTCCACCTGGGAATCTCAAGAAATTTGGGGCAGGATTTGTAGCTTTCTGTCTACACTTCCCTTCCTGATAGGTGTTCATTCTAGATTCTGTAGAAAATAGGCTAAAAGTGGTCTCCAAGCTTCAATTAGGGCTTTGTTGATTTTGATGACTTTGATGGATTGAAAACACCTTTTTGACACCTTGATCTTTGACAAATTTGCACACAATACCTACAAACACACATGCAAAGAGGGTAAAAAGGGTCAAGGGTTGGAGAATAGGGGTTTTCCTTGGTCAAACCCTGATTTGGTAATCAAACCCTAGATAATGAAATGAAATAGGAAGAGAATGATGAATAAGCAACATGCAATGTCACAAACTCACCAAACCCTTGATGTAGAAATTTGAATATATGCAATAAAGTGCTACAATGGATGACTTGATTATGCTTAGAGTACTTGAATGCTTGATAATTGCTTGATTGATTAAGTGAATGAACGCTTGAATG
The DNA here is from genome assembly GCA_007258455.2 of Sequoia sempervirens. NCBI lineage: Eukaryota > Viridiplantae > Streptophyta > Pinopsida > Cupressales > Cupressaceae > Sequoia > Sequoia sempervirens. Next base: position 11,763 of record VDFB02061567.1, read on the forward strand.
AATGGGGGTTAAAATGAGAGGAAAACCCTTTATTTATACTTTATTTTCTAATATTTTCCAAAAATAACACATCACGGGATGACCCCAAAGATAAGAGAATAAAATCCCACCAGAAAATTAAAATTGTTTTGATTTTTGTGCCCAATGGGACTAAGTCGCCCCAGGTGGCGACTTGGTCCCACTAGGGAAATTTTAATGGTTGTTAGGGATTGAAGTGTATTTAATGAGGTTTAACGAGAATATTATAAAAAATACACTTAAGTATGGATGACAAGTGTATTAAGGGGTCATTTAACATAAGATAGAGTTGAATTAGTGATGACAAGTCTAGACAAACATGAGAGTTTGTTACAACTCTTTACAAAACTTTAAAATAAGAATTGGTAAGTGATAAAAAGTGGTTATTTAAGTGAATTATAATGAAAGGGTCCTAGAAAAGTGTGAAAGTGGGTTACAACACTTCACAACACTTTTACAAGACATCCTAGAAGTCTTAATGATTATCAAGGGTCCAAGACCTAATGTGAATATTTTGACAACATTACAACATTAAATCTAAGAAAAATCAAGCCAAAGTCCACTAGGAGGGCCTAAACGTGAGAGAAAGTAGAAGGGTTAATTTTTTGTGTCCATAGGTTGCATCAATTGTCTTGTGCATTCCTTTTTCATCTACACCCAATCCTCCTCCTTGATAATTGAACTTTTGTGCCAACTTAGAAGCCTATTGATAGACCTATTTGAAATACTTGAGGAGAGGAGGTGAAGGATCAGGTTCCTCTCTATATACCCATTATTTGATTTCATCATCAAGTTGATCTTGTAAGATTCCTATGGAATTGAAAGTAGTGGAACCCACATTCTTGGAGCTTATTTTCTTGGTGGTTGGTTCCCCTTGTCATGGAGATTCAATAGGTTGTCCATAAGTTTGTGGAGAAGAGGACATTGTGCCCACATTAAGTATATTTCGCATTGCATATTCTCCATACCCTTTATCAATGATTTGGATCTTAGTGATGGTGGAATCTGAAGTGGATATGGAGTAGATGAAGCATTGGGATCAACTTGAGATGATGATGGATTGAGGGGTTCCACTTCAATTTTAGGACAATGGCGGGAATGTGGGAAGGAAACCTCAAGAGCATGATAGTACTCAAAAGGATGTTGATTAGTGGGAATGGTAACCTCAATTCCATTATGTGAGAATTTAAGACATTGGCGATATGTGGATGGAATGACTTGCATAGCATGAAGCTATGGTCTTCCAAGGAGATTATATGGAAGGTCCAGATCAAGGACATGACATGTTGTGTATTGATTTATAGGGAAGACCTGAATAGGTAGACAAATAGTGTCCTTTGAATCTCATTTTGCATTGTCATAGGCTTTGATGGTAATGATCTGATTGTCTAAGTCAACATGAGTATACCCCACCTATTTTATGAACTTCAATGTACATAGATTGAGAGCAGACCCATTATCTACCAATACTCATTTAACTTTATGCTTAGTAACGAGGACTTCTATATGGAGGGAAAAATTATGTGTAGGGTTAATAGGAGGCATATCATTTTGACTAAATCCAAATTGATAAGTACATGATAGGTGTCCTTATACAGGAGCTTGACATTGGTTAAGATCTATATCATTGGGTACATGAGTGTCTTGCAAAGCATTAGTGAGGATTTCCTAATATGTAGGGGAAGACTTTAGAAAATATAGGATAGATATTTGTGTGGGAGTCTTTCCTAAGTGATCAAGAATATTATATTGTAAATTTACAAGAATTGGTTGGGATAGTGTAGAAATTCTTGGGACTAATATGTGGGTTTTATGTGTGGTAAAAACACATTGAGGGTCCTTACCCTTTACACGAATCATGGAAATGTGTGGATCAACTTGGGTGATAAAACCAACTATATTATCATAATTAAATGGGACTTTGTTGTAACTAATGTTGTTCATGTGGTTGTTTTGATTGTTGTTATTGGATCCAATGTTTGTGTTGGAGGAGCTAGGACCTTGATTGTGCTTAGGGAAAGCATTTTTGAATATTTTAAACTAAGCATTAGATGATGTACACTTATTTCCCTCAACTAAAATATCTCCTCAATCAATAAGATCTTGGACATAGCTCTTAACATTCTAACACTTGGTGGAATGACCTTTAATCTTATGGAACTCACAATACTCATTTTACCTATACCAATTTGGATTTAGTTTTGACTCATCAAAAGGTTTTGTTATTGGATAAAAAACTACATTATCTTGAACCAACCTCCTAAAGACCGCCTCTAATGGCTCTCCTAAGGGAGTTAATGTTTGTTTGGCATTTCCTTGACCTGATTGATTGGAATGATTGGGATGACGAGGTGCCCCTTGAGGCACACATATGACATTGGCCATTTTTTGTTGGGGATTAGTTTGTTGTTGTTGAGATGAATTATCTACCTAGAAATGTTTAGTATCCTAACACCATCATTAACTACATTCTTGTTCTTATTTCAATAACAAGATTTATCACCAAATTGTTTATATGTCTTCTTTAAATATCTTGATAAGTCCCTTAGCAATAAGAGCCTTCTCAATAGTGACACCCTTTTCTATTACCTTAGAAAAGGTGGATGCACAAGTTATAATCCAACTCAGGATGTAGTTTTTCAACAAAAATTCCAACCAATTCCTTTTTAGGAAGGCTAAATTTAAGATGACTAGCTTGGGCTTGTAGTATTTACAAGTAGCTAGAAAATATCTCACCATTATTTTTTTTTATTTTTTATGAGGTCCAGGTGTCTATATCCTTCTCCAAGTTGTAAGATAAATTAGAATGACGCTTTCATTCTTGCTTTTATGGTGATAAAATCCTTTAATTTGGCCACTGGACATCACCTTTTCCATTATTCCTCACTTATGTAAATTAGAATGACTTCATCAACCTTGTTTGTAATTTTAAATTATAGTCATCGATCCTCAGACGAGTCATGAAATTTTGAAAATTTGACTTGTGCTGACCTCAACATCTAGCCAATCATAATTCTCCATGTGCAGATCTTCCTTGTGATTTCCATGGGCTCTACCATACTTTACAAGCTATGATAAAGTCCACATATTGTTAGCCTGCTATCCTAGTGAGATTTGTAGGGTAGTGATCAACAACCATGGGCTAGTAGGGAATGGCTCAGATCATCCCAGTACAACCCAATTTTCACACCATTTAATCCTCAAGATTTGCACACCATTTAATCCTCAAGCTTATGCCCATTTTCATAGCACCTTTATCAAATGGATAGCTAAGATTAAAACATATCGAGCTCCCTTTTACCATGTGCACCAAAAATCCCTTTAATAGCTCAATCATTAAAGTGCCTAAAATCATAATGAAATATTTTATGAAATATTTCATCCCCTTAATAGTTCCTTGAATGCCCCAAATGAGGCCATGTGGTAGTCAACTGTTGTCCCTCACGAAATTATCATCTTCAAAATATTTCCTATAGGCTAGCGGGGAATGGCCAAGATTTAATTGTCAGGATTAATCATAGCCATTAGATATTAGGCCCACCATCATTTTTGCTTTATAAAGTGTCAGGGTCCACCAAAGAAATGGGACATGTAGCATGTGCCCACTATCCCTTGTAGTATTTTGTGATGTTATTTTGAAAGCGTAGGCTAGTAGGGAATGGTCCAAATTTAATATGTGAGGCCAAACCGCTTCTTTAAGTAGTTTTAATAGCATGTGCTCTAAGTTATGACTTAGAAAAGGGGGCTCTCTAGGTCAACGTATAACAAGACTTAGGCGCTTTGATGAAATATTTTGGCCTTAACCTAAAGTATAGAGGAATGAATAATTTAAACCGCTAGGACTTAGGATCTTAGGCTTTGTAGAACCCCAATCCTAGACTTGCACAAACACAAGAAATAAACACAATATTAGATCAAATGCAAGTGAGAATCAAGATTCCCCATGAAATCCATTTAAATTGCAAAGAACAAGAAATGAGATGAAGAACATAAGCAAACATAAAGAAAAGCTATCAAATCCTATTCAATGTAAAGCAAACTCTTGATTCCATTGGGGAATTGTTGCCAATTTGATGTGAAAATTGGCCCTGTCCCAACTCCTATGAAAGCTTGAGATGATTTCATGAAGAGTGATCAAATTTGTTGAAGATTCAATTGAGCTCCATGATGAAAAACCTGCATAACCTAGCTAAGACCTTGATAAAATTGATAAAAATATATATTTTTGAGGATGAAACTGAGTATAGTAGACTTGCTCAAATTATGGATGATCAAAATGAGGAGAGAAGCCTCTTATTTATAGAAAGACAAGATGGAGGAATGAGAAAATTGGAGCAATGTGGGATCATTCAACATCCAATGAGAGAAATTCTGCTTGTCCAATATGTAGATGGAGGAAGCTTGAGAGCTGTTTGATTGCTACTTTAATCAAAATGAAGTAGGTGGAATTTGAAAATTATGAAATGACGTAAGAGGGAAAATAATGAATTAAATACCACTTGGCTCAATGCAGGGACATGTAAGAATGAATGTCACGTTGGAAGGAAAAATCCACTTGGAGGGATTTTCAAATTTGGAGGAATATTCCCCTAAAGATGCCAAGTTGAGAGAAAATAATGATTTAATAAATCAATTAAATGTATTTTCATGTGCAAGTGGAAAAATCTAGAGAAATTGGATGATTAGGATTAAATTAATCAAAGTTTGACTAATTTAATGAGGGATTAGGTGATGTGACTATTTGATTTAGATTTTTGGGTTGATTTAAATCAAAGTTGAGAAGATTGTGATTTAGACCTAGTTAAATAAAGATTTTGATTTATTTAACTAAATGAGATAATGTTAGATTAAATAAAATAAGGTTTAATTTATTTAATTTAATAAGATTACTTTAGAGATTTAATCAAATAAAATGAATTATTCAATTAAATAGAGACTAGAGGGTTAATTAAATAATTTTGACTTATTTAATTAACAAGAGAGAATGACTTAATCAAATAAATGATGATTTATTTAATTAAGGGATGAAGAGCGGTGATTTAGCTAAGAAGATGATTTAGGATGAAACAGTGTTAGTAATCAGGATCAAGTGTGTTAGTACATTTTCTATGTCTACATTTTTTCCCTCTTTGAAGCAAAGTACTTGCTGCATTGGTTCAAAGAATAAATTGTCTTGATCAAAAGCCAAAAATTTTCCAATTTTCAAAATTGCCCCACTGCTGCCCTAGCAGATGAATTATGCAGATATACTACCCCCTCAAGAGATTGGATGAAAATTTCAAATTTTTTGGGTGACCTCATGAAAAAAGGACAAGGTGCCCGACAAGTCCAAAAAGGCTCCAGAAGGTCAAAAACATGCCAAAAAAATGCAAAACGGTCCACGAATGAACAAAAATAGGCTCAAGGGGCCAAACCCTAGCTAGATGGCTAAATAAGGTAAAAAACCCTAATTTTCATGCTTAAATAGGCCTCATGGGACCACTTCTGATTCATTTGCACATTTAGCCTTTATAGACTTTATAGTTTTGAGCTCTAACCCCTTCATGAGATGGCACAATGATAGCCTCCCCACCACATTTCGGATCTAGTACGCACACACCAAAGGCTACCTGGCCCTAGACCACCGGTGAGTCAACTTGACCTGATTTCATTTTTTTTATTTTCATGTGCATTTATTAGCTTAGGAATTTAGGGCTTTAGCAGCGGTCCAATATTACATCACTTGAAGGTCTCTTTTGGCATTGCATGACCCCAAACTATGCCACAATTGTGAATAGTGACACCGTGGCGTAGTTTGGAATTAGGGTTTCAATTCCAAATTGAGCCACATACGAAATGTGCACCATCGTGGGTCCCTTGCAAAATAGGGTTTCGTGCTAAATTATGTCACTCCTCAAACTGCGGCAACGCGATGGAGTTTGAGGGCCAAAGGCTCCTAGCGGCTCAGTATGGAACTTTCAAACTATGCCACACCCACAAAAAATGATGCACAGGGTGTTTTGGGTACACCGAGATAAGTCAGGATCATGAATTTTGATGAATTTTAATGTGGTAACTTTCATAATGCAGGAGGAGGTGATGATACTTCATTCATGCAAGCACAGGTCTTGGGAGTTTTTTGGCTTTTTGCAGGGTATGCCCGAGCCACAGTAGGAGCACCTAGAGGCGATTGGATTGTGGTACATTGCCTATGCACTGCCTATGAGGATACATTTGGGGATGATGATAACACTTGTAGAGTGGTGGTAAAATGAGACATTCTCCTTCCACCTTCTGACAAGTGAGGCCACAGTCACACTAGAGGATGTGTGGCGAATACTAAGATTGCCCATCCATCGAGAGCACGTGATTTACGATGTGGATGCCAGGAGGGAGGCCTACTATGATGTTATGGGCCTCGATGAGATTGTCTTTTGCGAGATCCAAATCGAGCTGGAGCATTATAGGCTCGTTGTGTCACCCTTTTGATTGGTTATTGTAGCTATTATATCAGGTCTTGTTGCACTAG
>VDFB02061568.1:0-25354 GCA_007258455.2 Sequoia sempervirens
CCACTAACTTTATTTATTGCTCTTTCTATTTCTAGCATATCACAATCTAGGGTTTTTTTTGCATTTAATATCATATTTATGCTTGCTTGATATCTTCCATATTTGGTAGTTGAATTGTGCATTAATGGCATTTCCAATTCCTTCCAATCCTTTGCAAGAATGTATCTGAAGCAATTAACTCATTTTTTGTGCCATAATTCCATTCACCTAGCTATTGACACAATCTAATCTTTGAATGCATGCCATCAATCTTGAAATACATGTGGTGATCTAGTGTATCTCATTTACCTACCATGCTTTAAAACACAACTCTTTGATTATAAAAGCTTTTAAAAGTAGTCATAGATCCCTAGTGATTCACAAAAATGATGTGAATCATACATTTGAGAAACCGCAGCTTTCCATATGTCACTAATCCACATATGTGCACTGGTCAACCCTAGTTAGTGCATACCTTTCATGAAATAGCGAAAATACTTCTTCTACTTGGCCGAACTTATCTTTCTTTCCCATCAAGGATCAAGAGTTGCTAATCCCCATTACCTCATACTTGGAGTGCATTGCAAGACTTAAGGATAAAGACCGAACAACGGTGTTTGTTTCCTTTTCTAACTATCAGGGTTCAGCCATCAGCCTTACCCTTAACCTTCTACCTCCTTTGCATCTTTCACCAACAAAAACATTGACCTCTGAACCACCAAAGCATGAAACTTTGAACAGAGATTTAAGTTGTGAGAAGTCAGAGTTCTCTCTTCCACCTTATTACTTACATGCCTTTATATTAAGGTGTAAGCCTTACATCCGAATTGTGATTCCCAAACCTTCTTTCGCAAGATTGTAGACCTGCAACTTTCAGGTGTCAGCCTTCGAGCTTTCCTCATCCTCCTTCCTTAACATTGTGTTAAGGAAAAAGCCTAAAATCTGGCCTCTGATCCCCAAACCCTTTTGAGTATCAGCATTTAGGATTTCTCCTTGTCACTTCCTTATCATTATGTTAAGGCATGATCCTTAATGCCAAAGCCCAAAGTTTGAAACCTTTCAGACTTAGCACATTGTTTTCACCATTTCTTTGAGGAATGTGATATAATGTATGACTGAAGCCCAATGTCTAATTGTGCCTACAATAGAGAGTAAGCCACAAGCCCAAAGTCTAAAGCCTGATCGAACTTAGCTGAAAATGAATAACTTCTTTACTTAGCAAGCAGTATAAGGTAAGCCTAAGGCCCAAAGCCCAAACTTCTATACTTATTCAAGGCTTGCTTGAATGATGCCCTTTTGACATTAATCAACAATCTCCCTTATTGGATATCACTTAGATACCCCATTTTGACATCAATGACTTGATTAAATTGCCAACAAACTCCCCCTTTGTCATTGATGGCAAAACTAAATGCTCGACACCAATAGAATGCTTTGTACATTCATCAACATTTATCATTCTACACAACCACTATTACATTCATCAACATACATTCATCAACATTTATCATTCTACACAACCACTATTATCAATCTTAGGAACACAACTATTTACAATCACAACTCCCCCTTTGACATATCTCCTGCTTTGATAAACAAAGAGCATTTGCAACTATTCTCTTCTCCCCCAATATTTGCAGACCTAAAGCATTTAAACATTCTCTCCCCCCTTGAAATTAATGGAAAATGGACACCAATTTCTCTCCCTTTCCATGGATACCATGCAAAGAGAAAGAATATGTCTAATTTATAACCATAAATTCATTAGAAATTTGTAGAACCAATTATACCTGACTCGAATTCTTCTTCTCTTCCAGGGATGAATAAATATTTAGTGAGGCTCCCCGTGGACTCATTCCCTATCACTAAGATTTAATGATATGATGTGGGATAAATTACTCCCAACTTATTCCTTAAGTACTCAAATTGCTATTTGGGAAGAGTTTTTAAGAATATTTCTACAACTTGATCTTTGGTTGGCACATATTCCATGTTGACTTTTGGATATGCTATATTTTCTCTTAAGAAGTGATACTTGATAGATATATGCTTGGTCCTAGAATGCATCACTATATTCTTTGATACATTTATGGCACTTGAATTTTCACAAAAAATAGAGATAGGTTATGTGTACTCTACCAAGTGATGTCTTTAAGTGTCTTCTTCATCCATAACACTTGAGTACAACATGCCATTACTACCACATACTCTACTTCAGTTGTTGAAAGAGTAACTAACTTTTTCCTTTTGCTTAGCCATGAAACAAGTTTATTTCCAAGGAAAAATTCACCACCACTAGTGCTTCTTCTATCATACACAATTCCTACCCAATCAACACCTATATATTTCATCAAGGTGAAATCTTCACCTTTGGGATACCACATTCCATAGTCAACAATACTTTTCATATATCTAAAAATTATTTTCACTGCATTGACATGAGACTCTTTAGAAGCAGCTTGAAATCTTGCAACCATGTACACTTCTTCCATGATATCAAGTCTTGATGCAATTAGGTACAATAAGGTACCTATCATTGATCTATACATGGTCTGATTTGCATCTGGAAATTCATATGACTTGCTCAAATTACATCCAGTTTCCATAGGGGTACCAACTAGTTTGTTGTCTTCCATTCCAAATTTCTTGAACATCTCCTTAGAATACTTAGTTTGAGATATAAATATCCCTTTATTAGTTTGTGTTATCTATAGACCAAGAAAGAAATTTCTCTCAGCATTGACATGTAAAATTCATTTTGCATTTGAATAGCAAATCCCTTGCACAATTTGTCATTATTTCCACCAAAAATAATGTCATCTACATATACATAAAAACAATTATCATATGTTCACATTCAAATTTGAAGTACAAATTGCTATCTGCACATCCCCTTTTGAATCATTTTTTTTGTAGGTGTTGGTGCAATATTGAGTACCATGCTCTAGGTGTTTGTTTTAGACCACACAATGCTTTCTTCAGTTTGAAAAAATAGTCATCTTCTTCTAATAGATGAAAACTTATAGGTTGTTCTATGTAAACTTCTTCTTCTAAGTTTCCATTTAAGAAATTGGACTTAACATCCATTTGATAAAATTTGAATCCTTTGTAAAAAGAGAATGCTAGAAAAATTCTTATAGCCTCTAATCTAGCAACAGGTGCAAATGTTTCCTCAAAGTCTATAGCTTCCACTTATGCATATCCCTTGCACGCTAACCTTTCCTTATTCCTTACAACTGCTATATCTTCATTGAGCTTGTTTATAAAGACCCTTTTTGTAGGTCTATAACATTCTTTTTTGAGTGTGTTGGAACGAATTCCCAAGTTTTCTTCTTCTCAATTTGGTTTACGTCTTCTTCCATTGCTTTTATCCAAATTTTATCTTTGTTGGCTTCAACATAGCCCTTGGGTTCTATTCATATAATAGTGCAAAGTCTACTTGCTCTTTATTATTTGCAACTCTCCTCCTTGTCTAAACACCTTTATATTTGTTGCCAATAATCTACACTTTAGGATGATCCTTTTGGGAATATCTTGCAGGTGCCTTTTCATTTTCTTCTTCAGACTCTTCATAAACATTTTTTTATTCAAAATCTTATTCAACTTCATAGTGGTCTCTGTCAATTTTAACATATTTCACATCTTCATCAACCTTGAAATTTATACTCTCTAAAATTTTGTGCAACCTTTTGTTGTGGTATTTGTAGGATTTGCTTTGGGTGGAATATCCAAGAAATATTCCTTCATCACATCTTGAATCAAATATTCCCAAGTTATCTTCTTCTCTCTTGATATAGAACTTGCTACCAAATACTTTGAAATACTTAACTGAAGAAAGTTTCCCATATCACAACTCATAAGGTGTATTCTCACTGTTTACCCTTAACTAAACTCTTCAAAATATAAATAGTTGTATGTACTTCCTTTCTCCAATATACATGTACTAACTTGGCCTCATTTAGCATTATTCTGGAAATCTCTTTGACTATCTTGTTCTTCCTTTCATCCACTCCATTTTATTGTGAAGTTCTTGCCAAAAAATATTATCTTTTGATTCCATACTTCCTCTATCTGATCTTAAGCATTTGATCCTTCTATGAATCTCTTTCTCAACCATAGCTCTAAATATTTTGAATCTTTCAAATGCTTGTGACTTATCCTTCAAAAAAGGTCACCCACGTCATTCTTGAGTAATCATCAATAAGTAATATGAAGTAACTTTTACCTTGTACTCCATTTGTTCTTGTGGGTCCACAAAGATCAATATGAACCAACTACAAAGGCTTTTTAGTTTCACACTCTTTTATTTGAAATTTAACCCTTGTTTGATTACCTATCTGACATTCTTTGCAAGTGTTGTTTGTTGGTTTTATTATCTTAGGAATGTGTATTACCATCCCTCTTGAACTAACTTTAACCAGATTATCAAAATTTACACAGACCGTTCTCCTATACCACAACCATCTCTCATCAACTTGTCCTATCATGCAACTTTGACCATTCACCTCACTCAAATTATAGAGGTTGCTTTCAATGATTTTTTCCTTCAACAACTAACCTTCCCGATTTCCTGATCTTACATCTTTCTACATTAAATGAAACTTTATATCCATTATCATACATTTGACTAACACTTAGAAAATTATACTTCAATCCTCCAACATAAAGGACCTCACGGGTAGGTAATTTTCTATCTCTACTTAGTGTTCCTTTACCACATCTTTATAGCAGTGTTATCTCCCAAACTCACAAATCCTTCTTTACATTTTTTGAGTTTGATGAATTTACTCTTATCACCAGTCATGTCCTTTGAGAAACTAGTTTCAATTACCCATAAGGGTATGTGAAGGATCATCATGGAAAAAATAGGCCCTTAAGTGGCGAAAAAATTAAAAAAAAATCAGAGTTAGGCAACTTGACGTAAAAATTTGAATAAGTTATCTATATTATTTCAAAAATATGTAATAATAGAATCTATAGAAAATTGAATTTAGTTTCTAAACTACTAGGTTTAATTAGAAATATATATATATATTTGGTGAAAATTTGAAATTTCAATGCAATAGTACTTAAATCTCAGGGAAAAAATAAGAAGTAGGTGTCTGTCTGACCACCCTAACCACAATAAAATGATAATATTTTTTTATAATATTTTAGATATAAGTAGAGGACTCATGTACTAATGTGATGCATATTTTTTTGTAATTTTTTTCCAAGTAAATAATTAATTATGAATTTTTTTTTACAACTTTTAAAAAATATAAAAACTCGTATGTCTGACCACCTTAACTTGGTCAAAACTTCATGAAACTATATACATATATATAATCCTATAGTATGCAAAGCATAGAATGTGATGCATGTTTCAGATTCAAAAATGTGATATCATTTGAAAGCTATAGATGTTTTTCAATCAATCTATCAATCATGACTTTAGTCGTAATTCAAATAGAAAATGAATAATAATAAATTTTTAAATTCAAAGTAAATCATAATTTATATTGGTGGAAAACTGAGAATCTCCTTTAAAAACCCTTTTTGTTTCATCAATTTTGGGTAAAAAAATGTCGTCAGCCACATACCCTACACATACCCATCATATCGCCACTTTTTGTCCCATCATGATCCTGCACATACCCATAAATTTTGCTTCTTGGCATGGAGTGCAGTTTGAGCAATCATAGATTGTGTAGATATCTCCTCTTTCTCTTTATAAACTTTCCTGGGTTTCATTTCTACCTTATCCTTCTCCTTTTCAGGGACCTGTGATCCTTTGTTCACACTAGGAGGCATGCTTTTCCTTTTTTTCTGTACTTTTGGTCTTACAAAATTTGTTCTACATTACTTAGATATGTGACCAACATTATTACAATTGTAGTATATTACATTCATGTCTATCAAGGGAGAAAATGGGTTTCTCCTCACAAAATATGTTCTCCTTGTAGGCACAACTCTGCATTCACTAGCCCTATGAATAAATTGATTACATGTATAGAAGTACCCATAGAAATATGAGGAATACATGGTCATAGAATTTATTTGAGCAGGATGAGGGGGTCTCCTTGGTTTTGGCTTCTTCAAATATCTCACCCTTGTCAAACCATCTACATCAACTCCCTTTATGTTCTACTTCTTCGTCAAGTCTTTAGGAACAAACTTATTAACCTTCTTATTTGTTGTAGGCTTCTTGGAATCTTCATTACAAGATTTCTCATGCTTTGTTTCAGATTTCTCTTTTTCTTTAAAGGTGTCATACAAATTAGTAGATGTACTGATAGTAGGACTTTTCCTTTCTCAAATCCAAGACCAGATTTTTCTTTTGAAGGCTTTTGTGAGTTAATCAATTCATCAAGTATTTCAAAGCCTCCCTTTAGCTTCCTGCCTCTTTCTATTTGTTCTCTAGCCTTTTCAAGGTCTTTTCTCAAATCCACTATTTTTGTTTCCAGCTTCCAGCTTCATGTATTCATTAGATTTAGACTGTAGTTCAAATTTGACTATATTTTCTATCCTCTTAGCTTCTTCAACTTGTGTCTTCAAGCTTACCGCCATTTCGTCAAATTCTTCAATATTTTTGGTTAGCTTTTCAAAATCTTTTTTTGCAAGCATCTTTAACTTTTTTTTCTCCTTTCTTAAGTTATCAATCTCATCTAAAGCATAGATGATTTAGGTTAATTTAAAACTATGCATTATACTCTCAAGAACTCTTTTTGCAAATAACTTCAAAGAGCTTTTCAACACATTGTATCTAGTAAGGCCAAAAAAATTTAATTGTTGCTTGGGTAAAAACTCAAAGCTATCCTCGACACTTGGTAAAGTTATGGATAACAACAGGGTCTACAAGATGAGGAAGTTCTACATGGATGAAATTGGGAATAAAATTTAGAATGGAAAAGAGAGTGGAAAAGTAGAATTTGATGAAACTCTTGCAAAGCTCAGGTTAATGTCTAATGCTTTTGTTCATTGTTATGATGGGAAGATTCTGAATAGTCTTCCCAAAATAAAGGATTTTACTATGAATTTGAGAGCATCTTATGTATAGAAGGTTGTCTTAGATCAAATAAATGAAGCAAACAATTGTGAAAGAGTGGTAAATTTTGAATTTGAAGCAATGGTGTCTTATGTATAGACTCCCCATTTGATTTTCTCCTATAATAAGGTATCTAGCAATTTTGAATTAAAAACAATGGTATATGAACAACTATTTAGCCTATTTTTTATGCTACAACAATTAACTATAGGTTAGAACATATCCATATCAGCATAAAATAGCAGGTGCAATTCACCTTAAACTCTACTATGGTAATTGATTTGTAAGGAAGTTTGCACTCCTCCATGAACATTCTTTGTGCACATAGCCAAACATTTAAAGTTCTTAACCAAAGCTTCAAAAATGAGTATCTCATCATTACATGGCTCCTACTTTTTCTCTGAATATGACAATACCTGAGCTTTTAGTGTTTCTAGACGAAACTTATAGTAGACAAGTGTAGTCTCCATCTAAAGGAACCATCTTCAGAGCTCTTCCCTGAAATGAGGGTTGAAAACATTAGAAGAAAGGCAATACCATAATTCTAAAGTAACAATTTATATCAAGTCAAATGTCAAAAATTATAATTAAAAATACAAATCCTTACCATTAGACCAAGTAGATTTATGATTTTATCTTTAGAATGGGGAACTTTCTCCGTTGGATATTCAAGACCTCAAATTGGACCAAGCAGATTTATGATTTTATCTTTAGAATGTAGGAAATTTCTATGTCAGATATGGGTATGTGTAGGATCATCATGGAAAAAATAGGCCCTTAAGTGGCGAAAAATTTAGAAAATCAGAGTTAGGAAACTTGATGTAAAAATTTGAATAAGTTATCTATATTATTTCAAAAATATGTAAGAATAGAATCTGTAGCAAATTGAATGTAGTTTCTAAACTGTTAGGTTTTTTTTTTTTTTAAATCTATTTGGTGAAAATTTGAAATTGTAATGCAGTAGTACTTAAATTTCATGGAAAAAATAAGAAGTAGGTATCTGTCTGACCACCCTAACCACAAAAAAATGATAATATTTTTTAATAAGATTTTAGATATAAGTAGAGTACTCATGTCCGATGTGATGCATATTTTTTTGTAATTTTTTTCCAAGTAAATAATTAATTATGAATTTTTAATTACAACTTTTAAAAAATATAAAATTTGTATGTCTGACCACCTTAACTTGGTCAAAACTTCATAAAATTCATTTTTTTGTTTTTTAATCCTATAGTATGCAAAGCATAGAATGTGACGCATGTTTCAGATTCAAAAAATGTGATACCGTTTGAAAGCTATAGATGTTTTTCAATCAACCTGTCAATTAGGACTTTAGTCGTAATTCAAATAGAAAATGAATAATAATTATTTATTAAATTCAAAGAAAAGCATAATTTATATTGGTGGAAAGCTGAGAATCTCCTTTAAAAACCCTTTTCGTTTCATGAATTTTGGGTTAAAAAAAAGTCGTCAGCCACATACCCTACAAATACCCATCATATCACCACTTTTTGGCCCATCATTATCTTGTACATACCCATATTTAGAGTGATCAACTAGGATTCCAAAGTAATTGACTAACTCCTAAGATGTAATTAGGTGTAAACTAATGTTTTAGTTCACCGATGTTTGTATTCCTACACTCAGGTTCTGCTTCCCAGTGAAAACACTCAAAAAAATTTCACATCGGCTCAAGGTACTCTCCAACCTAGTTATGTCACTGATAACAATCCAAGTTTACTAGAAAATCCATGCCCGAACGTTGCATCACAATCTATTCTTCTTGCACATAAAGAATGCCATATACTAACCCCTTCTAAATAAAATATTTAATCATCATAAAACCATATTTAATAAATCATTTCAGTTTTAGAAAGAATCCGATGCCATTTACTATAAAAAAGAAAGTTTTATAAATCACAAAAAAATCCATGAAGCCTCCTAAATGTATCTTAAAGCAACTTTATAGGATGAGTTTCAACATAAGAAGCTTTCTACTACAACTCTCAATGAATGTATTATAAGAAAAAAAAATTCTTCACACTCGAAGTAATGCAGTCAAACATTTATTCCAAAAGTATGTTAGTAGGTGTTAACTAAAAACAAAATGATTTTTTCCTTGGTTTTTTTTATCAATATGCCATGTGGAAATAGAATAATCACTAAGAAACTATAACAATAAAAAATAAAGTAAAGGTTCAAGATTTAAGGAAATTCCAATGTATTTGTGTAATGAAGTCACTTATATGAGCATGACTTGCATACAAATCCTTGCCATTGAATTTCCATCCATCCAAAGAGAAAATAAGCAATGTAACGATTTGAGCTATATAAGTCCAAAGGGTTATGTTTTAACTATAATGGAATCACCATAAGATCACAACCGAGGAACAAATTCTTGTGACTGTAATTATGTGATCCATAACACTATTGGTCATATGGCATAGATGTGCTATAACAAATACAGGATGCATTCATGTGTGACCCAAGTTTAATATGGCTATGTTGTGATAGAAATGGAGGTACTCATATGAGCACAGTTCATGTAAAAATCATTGTCATCAAAATTAGGTGTCAACCATCATTGGGTGCATTCAGGTTTACTCAATTTTAATAGGTTACGATGTAATGTTAGCATGATCCAAGAGCGATTACCTCTTGCTACAATAAAGAGCCTATAACTCTAGTTGATATGTAGAGTAGTTGTGTTATATCAATTATATAATGCATTCAAGCACTGTAACCCATGTTTAATGGGCTATTTTAGAGAGTGATCAAGATTTTCTAAACCTTATGAATGTTACATAAAAGTGTACAACTTAAACTATAGACCAAGTTTGTTACATACTTGAATGCAATCTTGGGTTACCACAAACTATAATAATGTGATCTACTAATAACCATTATGGGAAGTATTAGAGCAAGACCCATGCTATATAGGATACATTTCCCTTATTAGGTTTACATACCTTAATGATCAAACACAAGTTTCCCACACACTCTAGGATACAATCTAAGATCATACCGCACCCTATCAAGACAGGGAATTTTCTGACCCAAGATTTAAGGTTGTTTTTTAATACCAACAAAAGAATTGGTAAGAGCATGACTATGGCACAAACCCTAGGCCTCCAAAGAAACATAAACCATTGCTCTAGTGAATTAGTGAGGTTGCAATACCAAAAAAAATTGAGACATTGTCCATTTGTCAAAATAATTTTAACTCAATAGCGAAAAAAATACCCAAAACCAGTTTTTTTAAATACCCATATAAAGAAAACATCCAACATCCTTTTATTAAATACCAAGATATTCAATAACAAAGGGTTCACCGAACATCATTTTTTTTTAATGCCTGAGAACAATGATAACAAAATCAAAATTTGGAAAACTGTTTGTAATACCAGAAAAGGTTGAGACCTCATTTGTTTCTCAGAAAAAGAACATTATCTCAATAGCGAAAAATATCCAGTACCATTTTTTTTAAATACCCATTTCAAGTGAAAACCCAACATCAAAATACCCAAACAACCAATAAAAAAAATATTGAGCATCAGTTTTTAAAAATACCCAGATACCCAATAACAAAACAACCAACAGCAATAAATTCAAATAGCCAAACAGTACTTCACAAAAATACCCAACATTAAATTTTTCAAATACCCAATAAGCATAACATATACATCCAAAAAAAATTTAAAATAAGAATGGTTTGCTTACCTCTAAGACAATCCACAAAAAAAAGCTCAAAATCCTCAAGATATACTTCCAGGTGGGGAGCTGTCTGATAGAAGGATAGATTTGGCCACATTCTAGACTTGTACTTTGAAGCACTGCTGGCAGGATATTACCCTTCAACCTCTATTTGTTTTCCTAGACTATTTCTTCTAACTAAGCAGTAGTTAAAAACTGTGGCAAAATGGTGGTCTTAATTATATCATTTGATTTTTGCTACGCATATATATATATTGTGGCATAGAAAATTGGAAACTCTTGAGAAAAGAGAAAATTTCATGTTTAATTGGACATACTTTTGAGTACCCCTACACTATTCATCCTTCAAAACAACATTTATAGGCCCCTAAGACCCATTATTTTTTATATAGAGGCTTGTTTCACTTGAGAAATCACTTAAATCCTGAAAAACAACACTTAATTCATTCATATCCTGAAAACCCACCTTCAAAAACCACTAGTGGGACCCATTCGCCAAGGGTTGTGAATGAGTCCCTTTGACGGAAATTTCAATTTTGAGTGGGAATTCAATTAATCCAACTTAATTTTTTGGTGGATGTCGACCTCTTAGGTCTAAATAATGGGAAAATTAGGTTTTGATGCTTATAAATACTCATTTTTCACATCTCTTAGCTATTTTTGCAAAGAAAATTCTAAAGTCAAGTCTTCAACAATAAGTTTCATTAGCAAAGTGGAAGTTTTAGGCCAGCAAACTAGGGTTTTTGCAGGTCTTGAAGCTCACTCTTAATTCAAGGTTCAACATTGCAAAGAGTTGATGATGGATTCCTATGGTGAATCATGGAGAAATCTAGTTTGAAGAGATGCAACTAGCTATCAAATCACACCTAAATACTTGTTTTCAAAGTGATTCCATCTTCCATTTTCTCTCTATCTTTAGATTAAGGTTTTGGATTTCATTTACATCTCATTTGCATGTCATTTATCTCTATTTTGATGTGTTGTAGGATTTCTAGGGTTGAAGTCTCGCATCATTCAAATCACATTTGCACATCTTATTCTATCACAATAGAATAGGGTTTTATCATACTTCAGACTTTCCTAGTCTTTAACACACTTAAGGCTAGGGTTTTATGCAAATTTTTTTCCATTTAAGGTTTGATTACCAAACTAGGGGTTTGACTAATGAAAACCCCCCATTAGACAACTAGTTTTAAACTATTTTGCAATAATTTTCCTAGATCCCATTTCGAGTTTCTGTCAAAAAGTGTTGTACAGGTGACAAGGTGTAGAACAGAGATCTGAATTTGTAGAAAATTGAAAGTGGATTGATTCACCATGGATGGTGAATGAGCCCCTCATGAGGTGAATTTCAAAGTTAGATGCAGATCCTGATACCTAGTGAGCAGAAACCAGTTTCTGGGTAGAAAACCCTGTCCTAGGACTAATTCGCCCAGGGTGGCGAATGAGTCCCAGTCAAAATAAAAGTCAAATTTACTAGATTTATGGAGTGTTTTCTAGTCCTCTTCAACTTTAAAGGTTCACACATTTTTAGATATAGCTTTCTATTTAGTTTCATTTCCATTTTTTTCATCTTTTTAAGCTTTTTACAAACCTCACTATGTTTTCAAACATTGCACATTACATTAGTTTTGCATTAATAATCAGTGAATTACATCATTTATTTGCATTTACATCATTTCATTTAGTCTTAATTACATCATACAATCCTCTATTTGAGTGAACCACTTCAATTTTGGGGTTCTATCTCTCTCCTTTTAGGTGAAAGATCCTAAGAGTGTAAGAGAAGTCCATAGAACACCCCTAAAATTGTTGGTTCATTTTGGTGAACTGCATATTGAACATTATATCTTTCTAATTCACATTTTCATTTGCATCCTAGGACTCCATTGCATTGTCTTTTGCATTATTTTTGCATCCTAGGTGGTGCAGGAGCACCCATAAGTTACCATAGGTTGTTTAGAAGGTCTTTCTAGGACAGTCTTTTCTAGGACAACTAAGCAATCAAATTTAGTTCATTTGAATGGGAACCTTAATGGAATTTTTGGTTGGGTTTTGATCAGATGAAGGTCATGTTGACCATAGAATAGGTGTTATAAGGTTCTAGCTCAAAATGAGGTTTTGGATTTTTAGGAATTCTTGCAAAATATTTGAAAATGTTGCTCAATTGGAGCTACAAGCGGCCAAGAAGAGCCCAAGGGAGAGATATAACTGAAATGGTGACCTATTTATGGGATGCCTCGGCATTGGAGTGAGGTTGGAAGCATTTTGAATTTGTTTGAAGTTTTTGAATTCAAGAAAAGCAATTGTGATTGTGTGATAATTTTCTGGTTTTTGCATTGAAGTGTTGTTTTAATGGATTGATCATGACACTGTAACTTGTGTAGGTTGTAGTTTAGTTGTTCTTCAAGCATTATGTGGCATTAGTTAGTTTCTTTATTCAATTTCAAGCATTTTTTGTAAATAGTTTTGATTTCATACTGTTGTTGGTCTGAACCAAGTAGTTTGTAAGTATGGGGTATTAGTTCACTTTCCCACCGTACAAATTGTACGACCCTTTGGGAACAGTGACTAGACTCCATGGATGTACATATAGTAGGGTTTAGGGCTTTTTAAATCACAGGAGTTGCCATGGAAGTCTTACCCTAGGTGAGCCAGGGAGTGTCCGGCTAGGGAAGACCTTAGTGCAGAGCACTTAATTTGCAGGGGTGTCAAATTCTTGACAAATTATCTTTTGGAGAAGGCAGGTATGAGTCTTGCCAAGACATGGCAAGCAGGAAGAAACTCCATCAATCCATCTAGTGAGGGAAGGACTTGACAGTTTGCAGTAAGCCAGGAAAGGGCTTAAAAACCCTAGTATTGCTCATTTTCAGTTAGGGCTTTGTACGGCCAGTTGTGACCCAAGACCCCAAAAATCCTTGAGAGGTGGGCATATGTACCAGGAATCCTAGGAAAATTTTGTGGTGTCCTTCGGAAAGACTTGGGAAAAACCCTGATTTCTCGGAGAAGGAGACCTAATAGGGCTAGTAGCCTTCTAGGCCTAATAGAAGGGTTTGGTAAAAGTGACCAACAAATGGAGTTAGGTGGACCCCTAATACACTTAGTGGGATGAATTGACGACTTAGGAGCACCTCCACACCCCTATAAAACTAAATTCAATAATTTGGAGGATTAGTAGCCTTTAGGGTGGATTAAGGGCTAAGGCAATTGTTTCAAGATTGCACCAAGTCTTGACTTGGTAGGAGGATCTATGATGATAGTTGGGTTGGCAAGAAGAAATTAGGGGACCCTAAGAAGGAATAGGTCCTAGAGATTTCAAGTGGTGGAGTGAGCCACCCTAGAGGTCTTCCAAGCAAGACCCAGAGCATGAATCAATGATTGATTCATCAAACCTCCCTATCACTAGGGCTTCTTAAAGTTGCATTAGTAAAAGTATCATTTCAAGTTCATTATTGCATCTTATTTGATTACATCATTCCAAAATTCTTCATTTTCAGTCTTTATCTACAATAGACAGACCTGAACACATCCAAAAAAGTCAAAAAAATTAGAAAAAATTTAAAAATACCCCTCCTAGGACTCATTTGCCACCTTGGGCGAATCAGTCCCACTGCAAGTTTTGAGTTAGTGTTTCCAGAATTTAGTTTATTGCTTTACACTTTTCTATTTCCTGTAGTTCCCTTTTTTGTTTTAGCTCAGTTACTTTCTGTTATATTTCAATCATAAGCATCCCTTACTTTCATGGAATTTATGGATAGTATTATATTTTTGCAAGTTTCCTTTTCAATGTTAGTTCCTAATTCTTTTAGA
Source organism: Sequoia sempervirens (assembly GCA_007258455.2). Classification (NCBI taxonomy): domain Eukaryota; kingdom Viridiplantae; phylum Streptophyta; class Pinopsida; order Cupressales; family Cupressaceae; genus Sequoia; species Sequoia sempervirens. The sequence continues at coordinate 14,531 of VDFB02061568.1, forward strand.
TCAGATTTGTCAATACATAAAAACACAAAAACAGAAACATCAAACCAACCTTTCAAACAAATGATTCAATTTAGAAATACCATCTCATCCAAGCCTCTTAGTAGTGATGATGTAGACAAGTTAGATGAAGTTATTCATGACTTTATCTCACTCACTTCATCCTCTAAACCTTGCCATAAGATTCCTCAAACAATTGACGATAACCTATCCCACAAACCTTTTAGTAGTGATGACCTTGGCTTGTTAGATGAATCCCTTCAGGACTTCATCTCGCCTAAGCCATCCACTAAGGTTTGTTGTTCCCAACCTACAACAATGAATGTTAATGTCTCTCAAGTTTTCCATGACCAACATACATACTTAATGATAACTTACCCCTCAAACCTTTCAGTCGTGATGACCTTGAATTGTTAGATGAGTCCCTCCAAGGCTTCATCTCACTTAAGTCATCCATTAGGGTTTGTTGTGAAAATCTAAAACTAAGGAAGTTAGTGTAATTCAACCTCAACTCATTCTTTACCCACCCTCGCATAAACTTCATCCTTCTAATAAACCTGAATTCGCTCTTTACCCACCTAAAATTGATGTGTTGCAACAATCCAATAATATTATTGTTGCTCATACATACAATACCCAAAACAATCCACAACCACCGCAACCAACCCAACCCTCTTTATCTTTACCTAATCCACCTAGTGCTCCTCGCTTTCCCTCACACACAAAGGAGTATGATCTTGTTGAACAATTAAAGAATACCCATGCAAAGATTTCCCTTTGGAATTTACTTCAAAATTCACCAAATTACCACATTATTCTTCAAACAGCCTTACAACAAATTGTGGTTCCTCCTGGTACAAATCTGAATGATGTGGTAGCTTTAATACATGGAATGAATAAGGTTAATCTTGACATTACTTTCCATCAAAGTGAGCTCCCTCCTTTAGAGTTACGAAAACAAAATGAATCCTTTATGATAATTTCTCAATTCAATTGAATAGGTATCAAAAGGAACCTCATTGATAATGGTTATGCCCTTAATGTGTGTAGTGTGAATCTCCTTGATAGATTGCATGTTGACAAGTCACAAATAAAACCTGATTTTGTATCCATTCGAGGATTTGACAATACCACAAAGCAACTGCTCGGTGTAATCACTTTGCTTATTATGGTTGGTGTGGCTACTATGAAAACTCCTATTCATGTCATGCCTTATGATATTTCGTATAATCTTCTTCTAGGAAGACCATAGATTCATGAGATGAATGCAGTTCCTTTGACCATTCATCGTATAATGAAATATTTCTATAACAACAGCATTTATCAAGTTGAAATAAACCCCGAACCTGAAAGTTTCTTGCACCTTGAAAAAGGAACTACAAGTCCTCTCAAAACATTAATTCCAAGATCTCATATAGAACCTCTCGAAATTGAACAACCAAATGAAGAATCAGAGTCTAAATTATTTGGTGATGATTGGGGTTCCTTAGAATTCACACCTTCATTTATGGGAAAATACATAATCACACAAAAGAAAGATGACAAACAAGAACAATCAACCATCATGTCAACTCAAAATTTTGAACAATCTCCTCTACTTTGGAAGAAAATACAACATACACAACAAATTTTGATGAGATAGATTATCAACCTCTGCCTAATCTGAAAGAAATGGAAAGACTTTATGGAAAGGGTTATGAACTTCTCAAACAATTGGGATATACAGGAAAAGGATGTGGCAAGCATGAACAAGGAATTTGTGTCCCTATAGAACTTAATACACAAGAGACAAAAACTGGATTGGGCTATTCTTTTTCTAAGATGACAAAAGCTACTCAATGACCATCTTTGAACATCAACACCATTACATGTCAACCAAAACACAAACTCACATTCAAACATCCAAAATTGCTTGATATGAACTTATCACCATCATGGAAATATGTTGATAGTGATGAAACTTTGAAACAAATGTTAGGAGTTTATGATAACACATCCTCTACTACTCCCATGAAATGGGTTACTTGCATTGTGATAATTACCAAGCAAAAAGATAGTGATATCACTGAAGAACCATATGATTCTGAAGTTCCTAAATCTAATACACCCCCTTTAGGAGATACAATTGATGTGCTGATGGACATTGATGATAAAGAAAAAGTTATTAAGATTGGAAAATTCCTTGATGATGAAGAACAAGAGGACACTACAACTTTGCTTCATGATTTTCCTGAAATTTTTTCTTGGAAATATTCTGATATGCCAGGAATTGACCCGAAAATTGTAACACATAACATTGATCTCGCTGAAAATGCTAAACCCGTTCGCCAAAAAATATGAAAAAATGCACCCTAACGTAGCCTTGCATGTTAAAGCAAAGCTTGAGAAACTCCTTGATGCAGGCTTCATTCAACCTATTGATTATTCTCCTTGGACCTCAAACATTGTCGCAGTTGCTAAACCCGATAATTGTATTAGGGTATGTATGAATTTTCGTGACTTGAATAAAGCTTCTTTAAAAGATGACTTTTTTCTTCCTAATAAATGACATGATCGTGGATTCAACTACTGTACATGCTTTGTTGTCATTCATGGATGGATTTTCTGGTTATAATCAAATCCTTATTAATCCTCAAGATCAATACAAAACCACATTTACAACTATTTGGGGAACGTTTTGTTGGGTCGTGATGCCCTTCAGCTTAAAGAATGTTAGAGCAACTTATCAATGAGAAATGACCTTGATCTTTCATGATTACATACATAAAATTTTGGAAGATTATGTTGATGACATCCTTGCTAAATCCTTAACAAGACAAGACAACGTAAATTTTCTTCAAAAAATATTTGAACGAATATGTAAATATAATATGCGATTAAATCCGAAAAAGTGTCTTTGGCATAGATAGTAGTAAACTTTTGGGGTTTGTCATATCTCACAGAGGAATTAAGGGGGACACAAAGAAAATTGATGCCATTATTAACATGCCACCTCCCACTTGAACATTTCTCAATTATGCATGTTACAAGGCCGAATTCAAGCTATTTTTCATTTCGTTGCATCTCTAGCCGATCACACATCTCCTCAAAAAGGATGTACCTTTTGATTGGTATGAGGATTGCAAATAGTATTTTGAGAGTTTAAAGAAATACCTTGCAACTCCACCTATTTTACAACCCATCGTGCCAAACAAACTATTTATCTTGTACATAGCTATGTCAACCCATGCTCTTGCAACCTTGTTGGCTCAACAAGATGATCATGGAAAAGAGAATCTTGTTTAAATTACATTAGTCAAACTTTAATTGATTATGAAACTTGATATTCAACAATTCAAAAACAATGTTTAGCCCTTGTATTTTCTACTAGTAAATTATGACATTATTTACTAAATGCTAAAATACAAGTCATAACAAAATTTGATCCCCTTAGGCATCTTTTTAATAAAACCAACTTATCTAGATGCTTAGCTAAGTGGGTGATGTTGTTAATAGAGTTTGACCTTAATTTTGTTTCCCAAAAAGCAATCAAAGGACAAGCCTTAACCGATCACTTAGCTGACACACCTTCTCCTCTCGCTTAACCTAATCATGACTCCTTTCCTGATGATAGTGTCTTGACTAATGATGTTAAAATGTGGGAATTATATTTCGATGTATCTAAGTGTAGAACAGGTTTCGGTGTTGGAACGGTATTAATCCTACCTGATGGAAATCCTATCCCCTTTTCCTATCAATTAAATTTCCTCTTTACAGATAACACAGCTAAATATGAGGCATTAATCATAGGATTGTGAGCTGCTTTAACCATAAATGTTAAACATATCAAGATCTTTGGTGATTCACAATTAGTAGTCAAACAAATCACTGGGACATATCAAACTAAACATGACAAGTTATCAAAATACAAGGATCTTACAATGAAACTGTTAGAGAAGTTTGAATCATTCACCATTGATAACATCCCACAAAAAGACAACCGACATGTGGATGCAATGGCGAGTGCAACCTCTCTTATCTCCCCACATGATCCTTCAATAGACTTCACCTTTGTTATTCACCCCATCATAAAACCTTTGATTGACACTAGATTTGAAGACATTTTAAATATGACTCAAGAGGACTCATGAGAATGGTATGGCACAATATACAACTATTTAAAAGATGGTACTGTTGCCCGATTTTCACCTACAGGCTCAATCAGGCAGGGCAATCTGTGTTTCAGGTGTTCATGAAGGCCAAATGGGGACATTGTTGTACATGATTAAATCATACCCCTGATGCATTCCTCAAGGAGCTCAGTTGGAAAGCCTGCCTCAATCAAGTTCGGCATGAAAATACTCTAAGGGGAGATTCGTCAAGACCTTCCAAATGTCTCGCCAACTAGAAGGGGTTCTATTCATTTTTGAAATGTCTCGGTTGGCCAGACATTTTTAAATCACCGTGGGTTTTTAGAAGTCTCCCCAACATGCTGAAGTCTTACCAACATGGAGTGGTGGTCCCAGATAGAAGTCTCTCCAAATGGAGGCATCATCGCCATGAGGTTTAGCCGACAGAGGGTGGTCTTGCCAAAAGGAAGGAATCTGCGCTCGGGGAAATAGAATCGTTTCAGGGAGATGTCTCGGCGACTAATGAAAGTATTAGCGAAAGGAGATTTCAACGGGGAGAAAAGGTGGGCCTCGTTGTAATGTCTCACCGAAACATGGGAGTCTCATCGAAAGAAATAATCGATAAGACTCCTGGCCATAGGTTTCGCATTCACTATAAAGTCTTGCCGAAGGATGAATGTCTCACCGACCCAACAATGTCACACTAACGTTTGTTCACAAGAGGATATCGGTATGAATTTTGCATTCGCTATGAAGTCTTTCCGACGGTTGTGAGGTCTTTTCGATAGCTTCTATGAGGTGTATTCACATCGGGGAGATACAATTAGTGTCTTGCCGACATGCGATCCTGATGGAGGACCTCTAACCACCTGGAGAAGCTTGTGTGGCATCTATTCGACCAATCCGAGGAAGCTAAAGGTGAACCATTGACAATTTGACTGATTGACCACCCCCACAAAGAAGATCAACGAAACATAAACAATATGAATTTGCTCTATGAATAAAGCAATGGATCAGTTCGATATATAGGTGGTGGCATCTGTAAGAATATAGAAGACCGAAGACTGTTTCCAGCAAAGGTCAAATTGCGGAAGGATCTGGAGCAAGAAGAAAGCTGGCAGAAAGGAGAAAGCCTCAAGTCTGTGACACTTGGGATCGTTGCTAGTAGAAGATTCGATCTACATTTATGGTAACACTCAGAAGCATTCAAGGAAGCTCGACAAGGAGATTCGAAGATGGACACAAGGACCAAAAGTTAATGCTGCAAAAGATCTTAAGGCTTCCCCTGAGGGAAATCTGTCACCAAGATGGACACGAGGATGCAATCGGATGCAAAATTAATTTCATTTAAAGATCTAAGGGCAGATCTTTATGAACGGATATTTTTTGTAAGCCTAGAGGGGCCAATATCTTTTTGTATATATGGCATTTTTTCCTTCTTGTAAAAGGGGGTTATCCTAATGCTTTTCAAAAGTCTGTGACTTCTATAGTCCTTTCTCAGATTAGCAAACTTGTGTAACTCATTTTGGAGCATGATATATAAAATTTACCTTGGTTACCATTGATGGTTCAATTTTCCTTCTCGTTCTTGCAAAATATTGTGCATTTTCAGGTGATTGATCAAGCTACTTCGTGAAATATTTCTTTTCCTTATAGCTTTGTCTCATGTTAGCATGCCTTTCTTTGCAAAAGTAGTATTATGTAGGTTACAAACTGTGTTTACTTAATTGCACATGAGCTTTTAATTTGTGAAAATCTACTTTTCCTTCTTGAAAGTGTGTGCATGTCAAACCTGTTTGTGAAACACTTATGCATAATCTATAGAAACTTATTGTGTAGTACCATATCCATCATCAGTATTCAAGTGTAACTCGAGTATCTCATTGTTCTTGTCATTTTGGTGCATCACCATAGGATTTAATTTTCATTTTTATGCATTCTCCTTCTCCCTATTTCTTACAAGATCAGTAGTTAGGTGACACCATAGGAAGTCGGTCTTCTCCAGAGGTTGACCTTTGTTTATAAGTGACCCACAGCTTTAGAGGTCTTCCCATGTTACACTAGATTATTGAGTTTATATTCTGTAGGGTGCAAATCCAGGAGATAACAGGTGCCATTCTCGAGCCCACAACAAAAAATACTTAAAATCGTTTACGCAAACTAGCAACCAAATACATGATCCTCGCCGATGTATTGTATAGAAGATCTTTCAATGGTCTCTTACTAAGGTTTCTTAAGGATTCTAAAATTCCTATAGCCCTTGAGCAGGCTCATGCAGGTGCCTATGGAGGTAATTTTGGAGGATGATTGTTAGTGCAAAAACTTATCTGTATGGTATATTATTGGAGACATATGGAGAAATACTACTTTTCTTACGTTAAACGATGTCACAAATGTCAAGAACATAGAAATTTGATCCATGCTCCTACTTCTGAGCTCTGTGCCCAAATTCCCATTTGGCCATTTTCAGTATGAGGATTGGTCTTGGGCATGTGCAGGATCATGGTATGCCAAAAAGTGGCAATGGAGAAAAAAATACGTGTTTCTACGACTCAAAAACGTGAAAATGGTGAGTTGACTTTTTGGAGCTCGGGTGACTACCGAGGCAGAGGGAAAACTTAGATTTAGGAATCGGATATCCGATTTGGATCGGATATCCGATTTTGTTGACATATATATATATATAATTTCGGGCGACCAAAACTCATTTTCACATTTGCATTCGGCTCAACCGCAGGGGGCGCACAGTGGAAAGCGAAATCAGATATCCAATTTGAAATCCATCTCCAACAGGTAAAATTCTTGATTTTTTATTTGCTCTAATCAAATTTTCAATTAGATTTATTTATTTTTAGTTGATTTTTTTCAAAATAGGGTTTTTTGGTAGAAAAACTAGGGTTTTTGTTGGATTTTAAAAAAAAACTAGGGTATTTTTGACTAATGCTCAAAATCCTTTTGGAAAATAAGTTTCCTCTCCCACAATAATGCCTTCTATTCCCAACTTTACACCTCCAATCATAGCATCAATGATGGAATATAACAATGGTTTAAACTCAAGCTTAGGAATTTCTAGTGGAAATTATAATAGTTTTGTCCCTTCACCTATAACACCTTCATATTCATCACCCCTCCTAAACATGAAATATAATATCCCACCATTCCTCCATACTAGTTCACCATACTTGAAAAACTCTCACAACATGTGGCCCAATGATTTTGTGATAAATCAACTTTTTTATTTAAAGCATGAGATTATTACAACAACAAATTTCAAACTTAAAACAAAATCAAACCAATAGTAAACATCCAAAATACCTTAAACATAGTTCATTAATGTTCACTATTTTAAATACACCTATACTACAAAACATTGAAATACCTCGCTTTGGAAAGTACAATGGTAAAAAATATCCTAATAACCATTTGTTAGTTTTTACTACCTTGTGTAGAGACTTTATTTTTGAAGATTCACTCATAGTGAAACTCTTTTCTAGATCATTGAAAGATATGGCCTTGGATTGGTTTTGTTCATTGTCAAACAATCAATTACCTCCTTTACACAACTCATTAATGATTTCCTCCAACACTTTCAAGTGAACATCAGTCCTCAAGTTACATTAACAAATTTAGTTCATTGTAATCAAGGACCTAAAGAGAAAATAAAAAACTTTATGAAATGATACTAATCCCTTTATTTGAAATTCTCCTATAGTCTTCAAGATGTTTACATTCAAAGGGTGTTTATAGATAACTTACAACCTAATATTGAAGATAAGAAATCGCTAATGAAATATCCATCCTTAACACTTTTTTGTATAACCCTTCATGATTATCGAATATCAATTAGTTGGTATGAAGGTACCCCTTCATAGGCTCCTATTGGTCAATCATATAAGTCATGCCTCAAAACAACTATCAATCATTTAAAAAGAAAAAAAAAATATTCATTACTTGCTAAACATTCATGTCAAACTGCTCATAATATTGAGACAGAAGTAACTACTATAAACATAACTCTAGATATAAATTTAGGCCATGAGATAGGAAATTTTCATAGTTGTTTGATTCTCTCCATGTGATCATGTTGCAATTGTTAAACAAGAATATGATTCAACTTCCTCCAATTAGTCATATTCAAACAATTAAACCTTTACCACCAAACTTTAATGCAAAAACATTTTTTCAATATCATCATACACCTCGACATGATATGGAAAGATGTAAGCATATTTATAACCAAGTGCAAGACCTCATTCTAATCAAATCCAGTTGGATGACCTATTAATGACAAAGGAAATAAATTGGTTTTTCACCTAATCAATACTTACAAATATTTACAAGCCCATTGCCAATTCATTCAACAAACTTTGTTCAATACAATGATAATGAAGAAGATGATAATGATTTTCCATCTTTATAAACATTATTAATATTCAAAATCATAAAGGAAAAACCAATATTTTTTTTGACATTTCTTTTACATATATGATTCTTCTATAACTACACTCGATGGTCTTCTTTATATCAAGTTTGCAAAACCCAAAAGGGGAATACTCATTGATCCCATGTACATAGTGAATATGATAAAAAAAGAGTTATTGTATGTACATGAACTTTATGCAGATGATTATGAACAATCAAAAGCATGATTAAAAGCTCATGATGGTTATGGCTTCCCTATAATTGGTTTGATAACTCTCCCAGTAAAGGTTGGACCTAAATAGTTGGGTGGTTTTGATAGATTTTTTATGAAAAATTTGAGTTTAGCATGGATTTTGATGAAATTTGAATGTTTGCAATGGATTTTGACTTAAAAATAGTGTTTTTTATGTATTTGAATTAAAAATTAGAAAATTTTATAGATTTTTGTTATAAACTAGGGTATTTTTATAATATTTTCATTTATATTGTCCAATTCTAATTAGATTGATTTTTTTTTATATTGAATCAGGCATTATGGCTGCTGACAATGAAAATGTACCAATTCCACCACCTCCACCACCTCCACCTCCTCCACCTCCTCCTCCACCTCCTCCACCTCCACCACCTCCACCACCACCACCTCCACCACCTCCACAACCATCAATTCAAGAATTAATTTCTAAAAAATTGCAACAATTAAGGGGCATTTCTGAAGTTTATACGAGAGTCCCTTGATTATCTTCGATGTCAAACACAATGAATGAAATAATTAAAAATATAGAAACCCTCTCCTCAACATAATGCCTTTCATTCATGGCGAGAAGACATGAGAGAATATTATGCATGTGGATTGTCCTATGATGATGTGAAAGATCTTGGAATAACCAAAGCCCAAATAGCCTCTTTATTTGTTAACCCCCGCACTGGTTTTCCAGTTAATGCTAATAAAACAAAACTTTCTATAAAATGGTGCACTCATAGAGACATTGTAGAAAAATTTTGGGATCGTTGGTGTATGGTTTTTTGAAACCACCAAACAACAATTTGGATGTACCATTTTACTTTATTAAAAAATTATATGCTTGAGTTTGTGTTAGGGCATCATGTCAATTACTTTGACATTAGACCCTTCCAGGGCGTTGGTGGAGGTATGCCCCGGGATAGAGAAGGGGCAGTTAGAGTAATACCAGCCCACATGTTCCCCTCCTGTATTCTCCATACCATCAGTATACCATCGGATATTATACGGGATCATGACCCACACGGAGACTATCCACGCTATTCACTCTTTGAGTGGTCTTTTGGTTTCACATGCTTACGTAGTACTTCGATACATTGGTGATGTCAGTGATGGCTCAGTGCTACTGCATCATCCTCAATCCGTCCACATATTTGTGTACCACATACTTACTCCATGTGCCACCAAATATGCTTGGGTCCTCTTGTAGAGCCTGCCGAGCATCCCCTAGACACTTTTGATTATGACTTCCATGATGTGGATATTATAGATCAGACGCAGGGGAGTGGAGCACACCATACAGAGTCCTCTCCTGCTAGAGAGGGGGACATTGGAGTCGTGACACAGGTAAAATTTAAGTTGTGAATTTATAACTTACATTTGTTTTTAAATGAATATTAATAAGAGATAGTATAATGTACTAATATTTATTTACATGGTCTATTTAATAGTTGATGTCCAAGGAGGAGCTGACAAATGTAATGGATAGCACCAGGGAACCATTTCGATTGCTTTGGATAACCACCACCGATATATATTTTTGCACTCACTCATTTACGATTTATTGTGTATACTTTCTTGTCCTTTGAATTGTGTTAAAAGTGAAATTATATAATGCTTATATGTTTATCTTATTTTCCTCTTGTAGGAAATACTATTACTGGCCGAGGGTGCAACCTTGTCCAGTTATGGAAGTGTAATGTTGGATAAGGGCAAGATGGTGAACTCAAATTTGATTGAATTAAGAATTTAAAGATCTTATAATGATTATACATACATCGACTTAGATTGGTAGTTTCATATGTACTTGTCATTTTTATGTGCAGGGAATTATGAGCTATACGTCCTTGTTGACAAGGGCCACAACACCCGAAGCAGTACATATTGGAACACTTGAAGGAGTAGGTGTTGAAGCAGCTCAAGGAGGAGGTGTCCAAACACCTAAAGAAGTATGTGTTCATTTTATTTTGTGTTTGGTATTTATATGTTCCTATTACTGACAATTGTATGCTAACTTGGATCAGTTTTATGTTTTTGTTCACCTATATAGATTGAAAT
>VDFB02061569.1:0-82024 GCA_007258455.2 Sequoia sempervirens
AGAAAGATAGAGTGAGTGAGTTAGAGAGAGAGGGAGAGGGGGTATGGGTTGCGAGATGAGGGAGAGACTCGATAGAGAGAGAGGGAGGGAGTGGGAGAGAGATAGAGGGTATAAGGATTAAGGGTAGAGGGTAGATGGGAGAGAGATAGAATTATGGTATAAAGGTAGAGGGAAGAGAGATAGAATCAAGGTATATAGGGTATAGACAAAGAAAGAAAATAAATCCATTAAAAAACCAACTTTCTCATAATGCAAGCATGTTTTGAAGAAGTAGAGATATGGTTGTTTTAGGAAGAAATAATGCGCTCGTGTTAAAACTCAAGTGCCTTATAATGTGAGCACATTATAGCACTAGTGGGTTTTGTGTTACACTAAAAATGGTAAAAAAACTCAATATACCCATGATCTCAAAGCCCACATTATGCATATTCACTTGGTTTTGTATGTGCTTTAACAAAAAGTAGCTTTTTGATGATGTTGTGAAGTGTGCATGCATGTTTTTCACATTCCACCACCTTTTTCATGATCTTTCTACCACCCTTGCATGAAATAGGAGATTTTTCATGTTGAAAGACATATAATATCAATTCAAGTTTGAATTCCATTTAAAATTGATATACAATTGAAGTTTGGAGGGGAAAAATCTTTTGAAAAATTCAAATTGTTGAGGAATTTGAAGAAAGAAGAAACTAAGGCTACATAATGGGGTTGAACTCCTACATTTGAAACTCTGGTTTTTTAGGTATGTGAAGTCTTTACACATTTTCTTTCACTCTATTATGTCTTCCTTTCATTTTTGTTATTTTGTATATTCCATGTTGATCATTGTTTGTTTGTCATTATAACCTTAGGTTGTCAATGCACATTTTAAATTACAAAATTCTATACACTTCCCAATTACATTTTTAAACTAAATCTCTTTGAGACATTTTGTTATTTATTTATAGGTTTACACTATGAAATAGTGATGAGTGAGTGAGAGAGAGGGAGAGAGAGGGAGTGAGTGAGTGAGAAAGAGAGAGTGAGTGAGTGAGTGCGAGAGGAGTGAGTGAGTGAGAGAGAGGGAGTTGAGAGAGGGAGAGGAGGTATGGGTTGAGAGACTCAATAGAGAGAGAGGGAGGGATTGGGAGATAGATAGAGGGTATAAGGGTTAAGGGTAGAGGGGAGATAGATAGAATTAGGGTATAATGGTAGAGGGAAGAGACATAGAATCAAGGTATATAGGGTATAGACAAAGAGAGAAAATAAATCTATGAAAAAACCAACTTTCTCATAATGCAAGCATGTTTTGAAGAAGTAGAGATATGGTTGTTTTAGGAAGAAATAACACGCTTGTGTTAAAAATTGAGTGCCTTATAATGTGAGAGCGTTATAACACAATTGTGTTTTTTGTTGCACTAAAAATGGTAAAAAAACTCAATATACCCGTGATCTCAAGGCCCACATTTTGCATATTCTCCTGGTTCTACATGTGCTCTAACAAAAAGTAGCTTTTTGATGATGTTGTGAAGTGTGCATGCATGTTTTTCGCATTCCACCACCTTTTTCATGATCTTTCTACCACCTTTGCATGAAATAGCAGAGTTTTCATGTTGAAAGAAATATAATATCAATTAAAGTTTGAATTCCATTGAAAATTGATATAAAATTAAAGTTTGGAGGGGAACAAGATTTTGAAAAAGTTAAATTGTTGAGGAGTTTGAAGAAAGAAGAAACTAAGGATACATAATTGGGTTGAACTCCTCCATTTGAAACTTTGGTTTTTTAGGTGTGTGAAGTCTTTACACATTTTCTTTCATTCTATGATGCCTTCATTTCATTTTTGTTATTTTGTATATTCTATGTTGATCATTGTTTGTTTGTCATTATAACCTTAGGTTGTCAATGCACATTTTAAATTACAAAATTCTATACACTTCCCAATTACATTTTTAAACTACATCTCTTTGAGTAATTTTGTTATTTATTTATAGTTTACACTATGAAATAGAGATGAGTGAGTGAGAGAGAGAGAGAGGAAGTCAGTGAGTGAGAAAGAAAGAGTGAGTGAGTGAGAGAGGAGTGAGTGAGTGAGTGAGTGAGAGAGAGGGAGAGGGGGTATGGGTGAGAGACGGAGAGGCTCGAGAGAGGAGGGAGTGGAGAGAGATAGAATTAGGTATAAGGTAGAGGGAAGAGAGATGGAATCAGGTGGGTATAGACAAAGAGAGAAAATAAATCTATTAAAAAACCAACTTTCGCATAATGAAAGCGTGTTTTGAAGAAGTAGAGATATGGTTGTTTTAGGAAGAAATAACACGCTCGTGTTAAAACCTGAGTGCCTTATAATGTGAGAACATTATAATGCAAGTGTGTTTTGTGTTGCACTCAAAATGGTAAAAAAACTCAATATACCCGTGATCTCAAAGCCCACATTATGCATATTCTCTTGTTTTTGTACGTGCTCTGACAAAAAGTGGCTTTTTGATGATGTTGTGAAGTGTGCATGCATGTTTTTCACATTCCACCACCTTTTTCATGATCTTTCTACCACCTTTGCATGAAATAGTAGAGTTTCCATGTTGAAAGAAATATAATATCAATTCAAGTTTGAATTCCATTGAAAATTGATATAAAATTGAAGTTTGGAGGGGAACAAGATTTTGAGAAAGTCAAATTGTTGAGGAGTTTGAAGAAAGAAGAAACTAAGGATACATAATTGGGTTGAACTCCTCCATTTGAAACTCTGGTTTTTTAGGTATGTGAATTCTTTACACATTTTCTTTCACTCTATTATGCCTTCCTTTCTTTTTTGTTACTTTGTATATTCCATGTTGATCATTGTTTGTTTGTCATTATAACCTTAGGTTGTCAATGCACATTTGAAATTACAAACTTCTATACACTTCCCAATTACATTTTTAAACTAAATCTCTTTGAGGTATTTTGTTATTAACAATTGACTTACCTTGTCTATGCTTCCGCATTTTGTATACACATATATGACATACGTTTTAAGGAAGTAAAATAAAACATCATTTCTCAATACTTTATTATGGAAGTGCATACCACTCTCCAAAGCTTTCATTGAGGTATTTTTTCAAACAATTATACCAAGTAGCTCATTGCCTTGTGTATGCTACCAAATTTTCCATACATCTCTCTAAAAAATTTGACTATACTCCTCCCACATTGATAGATCTTAGAAACTATTTTAGTTTTAATCTCTATTTCTAAATTTACCTCATCACTTTTATTTATGATGTATTTTAAATGTTTCCTTGATTAGTCTACCTACAAGGGATTCTAACCCTTCTCTCCACTTTTAGAAGACTCTTTATTGAAGGCTAAGTTAGCAACATGGGGAAAGGTGCAACCTATCTTGCAATCATGGCTAAAAATGGAAGTGTGGACAAAGAATTTGAATTGTGATACAACCAAGGGAGGTCCTATAACACAACTAAACACAAAAAAATAAACCAACAACAACAATTCACAAGTCACAATTCTCAAAACTCTTCACTTTTCACCAAATCAACACTCTTCCTTGTAGCATTGCCAACTCATTCAATCGAGTATTTCTTCTCGATAAGATTCTTTCAGACCAAGACTTGAACCATTTCAAGGAATATTTAGGGTACACAATCACATGCCAACAAACCACTATTGGTTACTTTGTAACAACTTTCTCAAATTAGGCTTTCTACGCCAACTAGGCCTCAAATTAGGACACTTTAGCAAAGAAACTTATCTTGAAACTTGACCAAAACCTCCAAACACATGTGGGAAGAAATTTATATGTATTAAAACCAAATAATTCATAATTTTTTCTTAGAAATTCATCTGCCAAGATACGAAAACCAAAAACCCTCTTTTTAAGCCAAATAACTTAGGGCTTATTGGAAAACACACTTCCCACCTTATCAAAATATGTCACAACCTCAAACAGTTCTAAAATAGCCTAAAAAAACTCAATTCAACAAGAAACAATGCTTCCCTAACATAATACTCACTTTAGCATGTAAAAACCTCTCAAATTCACATAGAAAACACTAAATTTCACTCTAGGGCTTCATGCCCAACTCAAGTCTTGACCTCCCCTACACACATTCAACATTCCCACACCTTTTTAGTGATGTTGCAGAGCCATTCCTCAAGTTATAGTTATAAAAATGAGAGGAATGGGTCAAAACACCATTTTAAATGACTTTCAAACCTTAAAACTATGTGTTCAGGCTGGTCTTAGAAATGGTTGACATGGTAGGGGCAGTGTATGCCTCAAAGAAATGGGGTGTCACCATGACACCCCATTTCTATGAGGCATACACTACCCCTACCTTCTCAACCCTACCACATTGGCAAGCTAGTGAGTTGGCTAGCTTTCCAACACTCCACTAGCTTGCTAATAGGGTAGGGTTGAGAAGGTAGGGGCAGCATGGTAGCAACCTAGGTGGTGAAGACCCCAACCAACTCAAAATGATCAAGTTGAAACAACAAACCAGTCCCTACACCACCTTTTTCTAGGTTGGAAATAGTCTTGTACAAGATGATTATAAGCATTTTTTATGAAGCCTTGAATGATATATATTTCATTTATTTGAATGGATAAATACTTTAGGAACTAATATTCGTCTCATTACCATGTTATATGTAAAATTATTTTCCATGCTGAAGAAACGAAGAAGGAATAAACTAACAGACAAAGAGTATGAAACCTTCAAAGCAAAGGAGAGAGAATGGGTGGTGATGTATCATGAAAAGAATAAATTGGGTACAATTGTTGAAAACAAGCCAACTGAAGAGAAACCTCAACCATCAAAAAGAGAACATGGTTTGGTAGCACAAAGGGCATGAATGTGAAAGCATCATGCTAAGATAGATTAAGATATTGTAGTTGGAGACATAACCTCTATAGAAAGCGAATACAAAGGGGAACCATTAAGCACAAGAAAATATGGAGGGACACAAGCTACTGCAAGTGAATATGGAGGGACACCATCTATCACAAGTGAATATGGTTGGCACCATCCAGTGCATCTCAAGTTGAGAGTACATCATCACTCAGATTTGATGAAGAAGGTATGCCATCATCCCCACAAGAACCTCAAGGTATGTCTTCTACTCCACCATTGATCGAAGGTACACAATCTAGCCCACCTCAATTGAATATTGATGAGATTCCTAATGTTGAGATGTATGTACCTAGGAGAACACCTAGAATTTTGTGTAGAAACCCAAAGCATTTGATTAATATTGATGGGGATATTTTGCAGCACGTGGAAGGTAAGATTCTAGCATGCACTTGTAGAAGATATGCTGATAAGATTTGGAAATTCTAATTTGAAAGGATAAATGAGACCACAAGATGCCAACTATTTGTTGAAATGATGCAGGGTATAAATATAGAGACATCATGAAGAATCTTGGGTTGAGAACATTGAATGCATCGAGTGCAAAAACTATTGTGAAGAATCTAATGGATGCATATGAGAGTGTGGGTAAGACCTCACACTCAAAGGATAGTAATATCACACGATGTGTCATTACATCGACTTGGGTAAGTAGTCAAACAAAGAGAGACCATCTCATTAGAAAGATGAGTGAACAAATGAGAATTAGTAAAAAAACTTTATCAAAAGCCGTTCAAAGGTAGAAAATAATTGAGGCCACTAATTCAAATGAATTATGGGCATTCTCAGGGAGACTGCCACAAAAAGATTAAAAAATTTGTTGAGGCATTGAGAACACTAATTGAAGAGTATTGGAAGAATAACACAAGGCCATCTCCGAATCAAAGAGATGTGGTAAGAAGGAGAATCGATAGTCAAAACCGTGAGCCACATCCTAAGCATTTTTTGGATATGACTCAAACCCAATTTTTTCATAAATTTCAAATGGATTATCCTCAAATTAGTATTTGTCAAAGATTTTTTGAAATTCTTAAACCTTTTTATGTCAAGATAAATCACACACACACTACCTATTGTTGTAGACTACATATTGAATCCTCTAACCATTATGATGTTTATCGTTCTATATTTTGTGATTTGCATACTAACAATGTTTTAAAAGATTGTGGCATAGAAGCCCCACCAAAATCTTCAAGAGAGTTCTTATAAAAAAATTAATGTGAAATAGAGGATGGCCAAATATTCTATCAGATAGCATACTTAGATGGTTCATTTGAGTGTTGCAGTGGCTTGAAGCGTATGCCATTATGTCAACATATGGAAAGTACAGATGATGTGGGACAAAAACTAGTATAGTTCATGAAGTATAAAATGGTGCTATACGCTACAAAATATGGGTCTCAAGAAAAAAGGTGTGATTTGGTTGTTCAGAAGATTCTAGTGTAACAGTTTATGTCCATGTTTCGTGATAATATAGTGTATGAGTATGCAAGGCATACCCATAAAGCCTGATGGCTAGAAACACAATTAAAGCTATGAAAAGACACCTTTCTAGTTTGCAGCATAGTATCAGTGGTTGAATTTGCAAAGAACTACATTTTACAACCATAGTGTAAGGTCCAGTCACAGTATTACAACTCCACATAGGTTTCAATATTTGTGCAAATAGCATTAATTCATGTAGTTGATAGTACAAAGGACCAAAGGAAGGTATTGTGGGAGTATCACTGTTATATTAGTGATGATTGCACACATTCTCTAGAGTTCGTGCAAGGTTGCTTCTAGATGTTCTATAGTGATTTGGGTTAGAGAGGAATAGCATCGGTTAGCATATAATATTGTTGAATAATTGTGTAACACAGTTCAAGAAGTCATGCATGTTCTACTAGTTGAGCATGATGCATGTCAATACAGGTATACAACATATGTGGAACTTTTTTGAGGGTGGGCATGAAAAGGGGGAGCATGATGGTGCAAGAGCATGCCTCAAAATAGCATTAGCATGAGAAGAGTTAAAGTATAAAGATAGTGCAAATTTGATAGATGCAAGATCAATTTTCAAGTGGTATAATGTTTCAATAGGTCTAGGTAATGAAGGTACATCTTCAATTCGTAGGTATTTTTGGTTGATGGATGATACTAACATTGCACAATATGAGGATTGTTGTACACTAACAGGATCAAGTGAGCTACACTCTTTCCTTAGCTCAAATGTGGGTTCATGGAGTATTCATACACAAAAGATGGCATGCTTTTGTTCTTCATGTACAATGCAAGCTTGGAATGATTGTGAGTTAGGGGAGTGGGTTGACTAATTGGTTGACAAGTTATCTCAACCCACTTCACAGATATCTCCCTCTGACGACATTAGAACTAACATAGATGGAATCATCAGTTGACTTTGACCACATATCAGATTTAGTTTAACTAGGTAATATATATGCCTGTTTAGTTTTTGAAATTCCATATTGTTATATTACTTTGTAGTATATTTGTAATGTTGAATAATTTCAAGAGATTTGTTGCACATATCAGTGTAGGGAAATTTTATGTAGTTATTGCAGATGAAAACAACGAAGAGGGAACAAACTATTACTTGTGTCATTTTCTTGAGGCCAAAAAGAAATTGGAGGCCCCAGTTATAGATGGAGAAAACATTGAATACCCTAGAAGATCAGTTGTTGCTACTAGAACGTGGCTTAGAAGGTACCCACATAAGATTGTTAAACATTGGTTGTTTTAGGACTTTGACACGCATCATAAGATTCTTCATTACTCAAACCTTGTCGTGGCATCCAATGTTTGTTTGACCAAATATGGGGGTAGACCTTTGAACAAGGTCTTGTGGAAGGTCCATGAGTCTGACCATGAAGCAATTAGACACAATAAAGAGTAGAGCAGACCCAGATGGCTCATTGGATTAATTTGTAAGTATGCACATTAATTTGTTTGATGGCAATGCTATCATCTTCTTTTAATTTTCCTATTTGTAAGTAACCTACTACAAATTGATTGGTGTCCCCTTGCAGAAAATGCAAATTTATGAGTCATCCAAGAGAATGTTAGCCAAAAAAGCAATGCAACATCCTTATTTTGATGATCTTGACAAATCTCAATTATGATTTTAAGCCATTACAAAAGTGTGTGCAAATCTTGGTGAGGGATTTTCAAGTTATTCATTTGAAGTTAACCTTATCATGAGAAGCTATGATGCATACATTATAAGAGCATCTCAAATTTTAACTTACTCTATTCATGAGAGGTGTTGTATGCAATAGGTATCTTAGAACTCACTATGAAGATGTATGACCAAGAGTGACTAAGTTGAGAGATTGGCATGCCTATCTGTAAGTTCCTTCCATCTATTTTATTTTCATTTCCATTTTGGATGCTCTTTATCTCTTTTACTTTGCATATTTGTAAGTAAACTACTAAAAAAAGATTGGTCTCTCATTTTATAAAATGTTGATTTATGAGCCATCAAAGAGAATCTCAGCCAAAAAAGCAATGCAACATCCTTATTTTGATGATCTTAAGAAATATCAATTTTGATTTGAAGCCATTATAAAAGATCGTGTGAAGCTTAGCGAGGGAATTTTAAGTTACTCAATTGAAGTAAACCTCATAATGAGCACCTATGATGTAGACATTTAAAGAGAATATCAAATGTATGAGTGACATTGTAAAAGATCTGTGAGAATGAAATTCCTAGGGCATTGTAATGAGATTTACTCAAATATTGTAATTTTCAAGTTCATGTTTGGTGCAGTAGCACCTTGTTCTGTAAATGCCTTCAATGGGAAAATTTGCAAAATTTTAATTTTGAAATGTAAACAATGTGAAAAAGGTCATGTGAAGGTCGTATGTAATGTATTCAAAGTCTCAAGGAGGTCATTAGGTGATTAGAGAAGTGATATTGCACAAAAGATGTGATTTGGTGTAAAAATGAAAAACTTTCATTAGTTGCACAATTGAAAAATTAGTAAATAAAGGATGATCTTTTTTGTATTTGCAACACTTTTCCTTTTTTTGTTTCAAGCTTGTGTAGATTGTATAGCATCTTATACTTTGATTGCTGATTAGTTTTCAAATGTAAAAATTGAATTTTGAAATGTAAAATGTATGTAAAAGGTCATGCGATATAGTCAATATGATGGTTTGTAGATTGATGCAATAAGGGGAGGCTTGGAACACACAAAGTCACAATTCCAATCTACAAACACAACTGTTAGGCCATAAAATCCTCACAATTTTATCATTTCTTCAAAATCACTCTTTTCCCTTGTAGCATTGGGAATCAACTCAATCAGGTAACTTGTATCAATGACACCTCATCATTCCATGACATGAACCTCTTTAGGGACCAATTTGAACAAACTTTGACATACTCAAAATCCACCTATGATCACTTCAAACCAGAGCACTCAAATTTCACCTTTTCACTGTTTTAGGCTTCTAATTAGCCTCTTTTTCCAAAGCAACTATACTTGAAACTTATCCAAACCCTAAAAAACCTTGGGGAAGCAATTTAAATGTGTCGGGTATGTGTAGGATCATGATGGGCCAAAAAGTGGCGATATGATGGGTATTTTTAGGGTATGTGGCTGATGACATTTTTCTAACCGAAAATTGATGAAATAAAAAAGGTGTTTAAAGGAGATTCTCAGCTTTCCACCAATATAAATTATGTTTTACTTTGAATTTAATAAATAATTATTATTCATTTTCTATTTGAATTACAACTAAAGTCCTTATTGATAGGTTGATTGAAAAACATCTATAGCTTTCAAACTGTATCACATCTTTTGAATCCAGAACATGCATCACATTCTATGCTTCACATACTATAGGATTAAAAAAAAAAATGAATTTCATAAATTTTTACCAAGGTGGTCGGACTTGAGAGTTTTTTATATTTTTTAAAATTACGTAATAAAATTTCCTAATTAATTATTTACTTTCGGAAAAAAATTACAAAAAAATATGCATCACATTTGGACATAAGGTCCTCTACTTATATGCCTAAAATATTATAAAACAATTATCATTTTCTTGTGGTTAGGGTGGTGGAGGACACCTACTTCTTATTTTTCCATGAAATTTAAGTATTACTGCATTGAAATTTCAAATTTTCACTAAATAGATTTTTTTTTTAAAAACCTAGTAGTTTAGAAACTGCATTTAATTTGCTATAGATTCTATTCTTACATATTTTTTAAATAATATAGATAACTTATTCAAATTTTTACGTCAAGTTGCCTAACTCTATTTTTTTTGAATTTTTTGCCACTTAAGGGCCTATTTTTTCCATGATGATCCTACACATACCTTGTCAAAACCTCCAAAACTACAATTAGACCTCTGAGATACCACCGTACAAAGGGTAATCCATAAAACCCTACTTTTTAGCCAAAACCCTAGGGGTTTATTGAAAAAGTCACTTCCCAATCTACCCAAAACATAAAATCTCTTCAAACAAGTTTGAATTGGTTTGCATAAGCTTAATAAAAAATGAAATAATGCTGCCTTCTCACAAAACTCACTTTGGCCACCAAAACCTTTACTTTTCATGAGGAAAACTCATATTTTCATATTAGGGCATCACACCCAACGCAATATTAGAACTATTCTTCACAAAAAAGCTTGAAACCGCCTATTCCCAACTAAAAAAATCCCATTCCACCAATCATAGTAGTCACAGGGGGTGGAATGGGAAAAAGTTACATTTATGTGACTTTGAACACCCCAAAAATAGGGTTAACAAGGAAAATTAAGAAAATTTGAGATAAAACTCTACAAATTTAAAGTAAGACTCTCAAAACTTCTGCAAATGCAAGTTAACACATGCTATAAGAGATTTCCACAATTTCCAAGTCAAAACACCCTTGTATAAGATCGTACAAGTCTGCCAAGAATGGAAAAATATAGAAAATATGATAAAAAGCAGTGCTAATCAACTTTTATTTCTTCAAATCTTCAAGATTCCTCTCTCATCGAGTCTACAATATATTTATAATGTTTCTACTTCAAACTAAACTTTCCCAATAGATCTAACTTCCTTTTGAACTCCTTAACTGTTCGATCCCTTAAGATTCCAAAGTGTGAAATGGCTGCAAAATTCAACATGTTATTACTCGGATACCTTGACGCTTAAAAAAAATTTGTTTAATCCTACAGGATCTTGTTGGGCACCTCTACAAAAATATATCTCGGTTTTAGCTCTCTTGGAGTGGTTTTCCTGTGGCAGAAGATTTTCACTTGATGGAAAAAGTGTCAAATGCAATCAGTGCAAAATTACAAAGTGGTGCAACTTTCGTTCTACAACTTGTGTGACTAAATGAACTATTCCAATGCATTTAAATAGGTATTTTTATGCTAGGAATGGTCCTCTTTTGCACCCAAACACACAGAATCACTCTAAGCTATGTTGAACCAGATCGATTCCTTAAGAGTCCAAAGCGCAAAATGGCTACAAACTTCAACATGCTATTACTTAGATACTGTGATGCTTATAAACTTCTCGTTTGAACCTATAGGATCATGTTGGGCCCTCTACAAAATGCTCTCTCGATTTTGGCTACCTTGAAGTGGTTTTTTCGTGGGAGAGAATTTTCATTTGATGGAAAAAGTGTCAAATGCGAGCAATGTAAAGTTGCAAAGTTGTGCAACTTTCATTCTAGAACTCGTGTGACCAAATAGACTGTTCTAAAGAATCTAAATAGGTATGTTTACACTAAGCATGGTCATCTTTCTCACCCAAACATATGAAATCACTCTGAGCTATGTTCAAACAGATCGATCCCTTAAGAGTCCAAAGTGCAAAATGACTGCAAATTTTAGCATGTTGTTATTCAGATACTGTGATGCTTAGAAACTTCTTCTTTTATCCAAAAAGATTGTGTTGGGCCCCTCTACAAAAAACTCTCTGGGTTTTAGCTATCTTAGAGTGGTTTTCCAGTGGAGATTTTCACTTGATGGAAAAGGTGTCAAATGCAAGTAGTGCAAAGTTGCAAATGTAAGGAAAATTAGATGCGGAAAACAATTCTCCTAACGTCAATACCTTAGGAAAGAATGTAGATACAATTTAAAATTTACAATTACAGTCCAACTAAGATGCACTATGAAGTAGATAATAGAAACAGAGTGTTTGACAATCACACATGAACACCAGATATACGTGGAAAAACCCTTACAGGATAAAAACCCACCACACCAAGAGAAATCACTTTGTATTATAGTAATGAGGATTACATACAAATTCCAAACTTATCTTTCTGGTGTCATTATATAGCAACATTCACCATGAACATTCTTCAAACAAAAACTTTCAAGTTACAGCCTTTACAGATTAGACTACATTCACTGATCAACAATAATCTGTCGAATAAACCAATGAACCAATTGATAATCTAACTAATCGCAAATTACAATCTCTGAGTATATCCATGGCATTCCCTATTTGTCAAACTTCCTCACAGAACTGTCACAACTGATTCTCTTCCAACAGTTCAGATTCAGCTTATCTTATTGGTCCACAAGACTCCACATAGGATGGTCAAACGGTCAATAGAATTTGCACTATACTGGCATCTCGGTGAGACACTAACAGTGTCTCGCCAATGCCGCATATCCTTCATATCGACATCACCAAGAGATATCGTTATCGCCAAGATGTTCTATCGAGCTTTCAGTGTTACGTCAAAACACCAAGCAGTCGCCTAGACCTATCGCTTTCCCCAAGAGATCATAGCGAGACACCAAAGGTTATACAAAAGTCACACATTATACCGAGCTCCACAGAATAGTCGACAGGACTTAACATCTTTTTCGAGAGGTTTCTCTGAGATCTCTAAGCTATTCTGAAGACTCTTCATCATCAGCAAGACTCACCAAAGTCACTGGGACTTCGTATAGAAACCACCTTGTTATAATAGTGACAAAAATTTTTCCAAGACCTATACCGAAGTATTTACTCCAAGGTCTTTCAGTTATACTGGAACGACCACTCATTTCCATGAGTCACACCAAGAGAAAACTTTAACATCAAAAAGACATTAACACTTTTCCCAGACTTCATCATGAAACCTTAGTGTTACATTGATGACTCCCGAGTGTCTCCCTGTCGGCATGACTTTCATCAATCGCTAAGACCTCACACCGGGATCTTTTATGTTATGGCAAAGACATCAGTAGTATTCCTATCAGTGAGAACTTCATTAAGAATTCTTAGCGAGAACCCTTAGCTATCTTGAAGACCATAAAATGAAACATCCTGTCGGCAAGACATTAGCTTTCGCTGAGACTTCTCACCGAGCTGTCACAGGTTATCCTGAAGCCCATGGTCGCCAAGAGTCTCCCTGATACACAATTGAATAGCATGTCAGCTAAAGGTCTCCCGAGTGCTAAGAGGTCATACCAAACACTCCTTGTCATAGTGATAGCTCCAAAGTGTAACCTTTCGGCAAGACTTCTACAAGGTCACAGTGACCTATTCAAAATAGAATGAATCAAACTGTCGGCTAGACAATGAAGATGTGACACTGACTTGGCTCTAATGGAGGTTTCAGCTTGTATTGTTTGAGGCACATATTTCCAACAATCTCCCACTTGACGAAGATCATACAGGCACCTCCAGAGCACAACATAACTTACTGAAAATCATGGGCACTATGGCCCATTGAACTGGCACACCACCTAAACTTCTCTGTGCTCACTAGCTTCGTCAATGAATCTACAACATTCTCTAGAGTATCAAAATTTTCCAAACTGACATTTCCATCCTCCACCATATCTCATACAAAGTGGTACTATACATCAATATTTTTTGTCCTAGCATGGAAAGTAGGATTCTTTGCCAGACAAATTGCACTCTGACTATCACAAAAAAATGTTATTTTCCCTGCATAAAAACCAATGTTAGAACACAAGCGTTTCAA
The DNA here is from genome assembly GCA_007258455.2 of Sequoia sempervirens. NCBI lineage: Eukaryota > Viridiplantae > Streptophyta > Pinopsida > Cupressales > Cupressaceae > Sequoia > Sequoia sempervirens. Next base: position 13,823 of record VDFB02061569.1, read on the forward strand.
ACATATTTCTTCTTTACAAGCATGAGTAGCTGCCATGTATTCAGCCTCCATAGTGGACAAAGCGACTAAAGCCTACCATTTGCTCATCTAACTCACTACACCACCATTCATCATGAAAATGCATCCACTGGTGGATCTCCTGCTGTCAATGTCCCCTGCCCAATCAAAATCTACATAACCTCGAATGCTTAGAGTCCTCTGTGATTCAACCAAGTTCCCATGGTAACACAAAGCAAAATTTGAAGTTCCCTTCAAATATCTAAAAACCCTCTTTACAACATCCCAATGTGTTCTTCCTGGATTAGCCATAAACTGACTAAGTACTCCTACTGCTCTGGCAATGTCTAGCCTTGTACAGACCATTGCATATATAAGACTGCCTACAACACTAGCATAGGGTACACTGGTCATGTCCTCCATCTTAGTAGGAGATTTTGGATAGTCCTCAACAGATAGCTTTGTTCCCTGCATGACTGGAACCACTAGCTATTTACAATCATTCATACAAAATCTCTCAAGAATAGTTCTGATATACTTACTCTGAATGAGCCATATTTTTCTATTCTTCCTGTCCCTAGTTATCTCCCTCCCCAGAATATACCTTGCTGCACCAAGATCCTTCATTTCAAACTTAACAGACAACTAAGACCTAAGATCAAAAATCATTAGCTTACTATTTCCTATGAACAACATATCATCCACATAAAGAGCAATAACTAATACTTGATCACTTTAAGCTTTATAATATAGACAGTGATCAGATTTTGATCTCACAAATCCTAAAGACAATACAAATGTATCAAATTTTTTGTACCACATTCTAGGTGACTGCTTTAACCCATACGAAGACTTCTTTAATTTGCATACCAATTTTTATTTACCTTTTTCAACAAAGTGCTCAGGCTGGGACATATAGATTTCTTCTTCAAGATCACCATGAAGAAATGTTGTCTTTATATCCATCTGTTCTACCTCTAAGTCATATGCTATTGCAAGTGACAAAAGAAATCTGATAGATGTCAACTTTGCTACAGGAGAAAATATTTCCCCATAATCAATTCCCTCTACTTGGGAATAACCCTTTACAACTAGTCTTGCCTTGTACTTTTCTACACTGACATCTAGACCAATATTTTTCTTAAATACCCATTTGTAGCCGACAACTTTTCTGCCTTTAGGCAAGGGCACCAAACTCCAAGTTTCATTTTTCTCTAATGATGCCATCTCTTCATTCATGGCTTCCAGCCAAGAGTCTGAATTAGACATTTTAATTGCCTTTTTTACAGTCTTAGGCTCATCAGTACTAGAAATCAAAGCATAGGAACAAGTAGAATCAATCAATGAGAACCCATACCTATCTAGTTATTTTCTTTCACAGGTTGACCTCCTCAGTTGTTGAGCCTAAGGCTAAGATTCTTCTTCTTCTTCAAAACTTTCAGAACTACTTGAGCTCTCCTCAGTTTCAAGTACATTTTGAGTTTTCAATTCCCCTTTCTTAGGTGTAGGAGGAATTAATGCTACATCCTTATTGTTTTTTGACTTTGTCTCTGACTACAGATCCAAAGTGGAAGGCTTCAGCTCACGAAAGATTACACTTCTATTGTATACAACCTTCTTTGTATCAGGATTCCAAAGCTTGTATCCTTTTATGACACCACTATAGCCAATAAAAATATATTTGGCAGCCTTGTTCTCCAATTTATAACTTTTCACATCTGGCACATGAGCATATGCCTCACAGCCAAAAAATTGAATATGTCTAAGAGAGGGCTTCTTACCAGACCACGCTTCGAAAGGTGTTTTCTCAACAAAAGTAGAATTTGGAAAACGGTTAATTAAATAACATGCAGTAGATACAGCCTCAGCCCATAATTTCTCCTCCAAGCTAGCACTACTAAGCATACTTTGTGCTCTCTCCATCACTGTCTTATTGAGCCTTTTCTGCAACTCCATTCTGCTATGGAGTGTAAGGTGTAGTCTTGTGTCTTTTAATTCCATGGTTTTTACAGTATCTTTCAAATTCATTAGAACAGAATTCACCACCATTATCAGTCCTTAAGTATTTTATTTTTCTACTAGTATGATTTTCAACAAGGTTCTTAAATTCCTTAAATCGACTGAACACTTCTTATTTACTTTTCAAAAAATAAACAAATGCTCTTCTTGAATAATCATCAATGAATGACACATAGTATCTCAATTTAGACAAAGAAGGAACATCTACTAGACCAAACACATCCGAATGAATATAGTCTAACAAACCAGAAGATTTATGAGGACTAGAATAAAATGAAACAGTAAAGAACCAACAATATGTTCCATCTTGAAACTGGATGTTGTACTCCCAATAGCCATCACTAGATGATCCCATGAGTCTGGCAAAAAACATAATAATAGCATATAGCGATCCTCTTCTTCAGTTTTTACACCAACAGATGTTAATTGAGCAAGTAGCATGTTAAATGTGTTCAAATGATCAGCTATAGATCCTCCTTCCTACATTCTCAAAGAGTATAATTTTTTCCTCAAGAATAGTTTATTCACCAAGGACTTCCCTTGATAAATAGATGCTAGTCTCTTCCACAAGGAAGATGCAGTCTTCGCTTCATGCACATTGAGAAGAACTAAGTCTACCAAACAGAGCCTTATCAACCCCTTAGACTTCCTATTTGCAAGGTCAAAATCTTTTTGCTTCATGCCTATAGGTTTAACTCCAGCCACAACAGTCCAAATATCATAGTCAACAAGAGGATCCTCCATCTTGAGTTTCCACAACTCAAAGTTACTGCCATTGAATTTCTCTATTTCAATCTTACCAGATGTAATAGCCATCTTAACCTGTAATTAGAAATAACAAACTCTACAAGACTCCCACTGAACAGAATTGACATAAAAAACACAACGTACCCACAAGGATAACACAACTGGCCAGGCTCTGATACCACTTGTAAGGAAAATTAGATGCGGAAAACAATTCTCCTAACGTCAATACCTTGGGAAAGAATGCAGATACACATTAAAATTTACAATTACAGTCCAACTAAGATGCACTATGAAGGAGATAATAGAAATAGAGTATTTGACAATCACACATAAACACCAAATATACATGGGAAAACCCTTACGGGAGAAAAACCCACCACACCAAGAGAAATCACTTTGTATTATAGTAATGAAGATTACATAAAAATTCCAAACTTATCTTTCTGATGTCATTATACAGGAACATTCACCATGAACATTCTTCAAATAGAAACTTTCAAGTTACAACCTTTATAGATTAGACTACATTCACTGATCAACAACAATCTGTCGAATCAACCAATGAACCAATCAATAATCTAACCGATCACAAACTGCAATATTTGAGTATATCCATGGTGTTCCCTATCTGTTGAACTTCCTCATAGAACCGTTGCAACCGATTGTCTTCCAACATTTTAGATTCTGCTTCTCCTATTGGTCCACAAGACTCCACATAGGAAGGTCAAACAGTCAACAAAATTCACACAGTACTAGCATTTCAGTGAGACACTAATAGTGTCTCGCCAATGCCGCATATCCTTCATATCGACATCACCAAGAGATATCATTATTGCCAAGATGTTCTATCAAGCTTTCAGTGTTAAGTCGAAACACCAAGCAGTCACCCAAACCTATCACTTTTCTAGGATGTCCTATCGAGCTTTTAGTGTTACGTCGAAACACCGAGCAGTCGCCCAGACCTATCGCTTTCGCCAAGAGATCATAGCGAGACATGAAAGGTTATATAGAAGTCACACATTATACCGAGCTCCATAGAATAGTCAGTAGGACTTAACATCTTTGTCAAGAGGTTTCTCCGAGATCTCTAAGCTATTATGAAGACTCTTCATCATCGGCAAGACTCACCAAAGTCACTGGGACTTTGTATAGAAACCACCTTGTTATACTGGTGACAAAATTTTTGCCAAGACCTATATCAAAGTATTTACTCCAAGGTATTTAAGTTATACTGGAACCACCGCTCATTGCCATGAGTCACACCAAGAGAAAACTTTAACATCGGCAAGACATTAACACTTTGCCCAAACTTTATCACAAAAACTTAGTGTTACATCGATGACTCGCGAGTGTCTCCCCGTCGACATGACTTTCATCAATCACTAAGACCTCACCCCAGGATCTTTATGTTATGGCAAAGACATCAATAGTATTCCTATCAGCGAGACATTAACACTTCACTGAGAATTCTTAGCGAGAAACCTTAGCTATCCTAAAGACCATAAAATGAAACATCATCGGCAAGACTCACCAAAGTCGCTAGCACTTCTTACCGAAACCACCATGTTATAATGGTGACCAACATTTCCCCAAGACCTATATCGAAGTCTTTACTCTAAGGTCTTTAAGTTATACCGAAACCACCACTCATTGCCATGAGTCACACCGAGAGAAAACTTTAACATCGGCAAGACATTAACACTTCACTCAAACTTCATCATGAAACCTTAGTGTTACATCGATGACTCCCAAGTGTGTCCCCGTTGGCATGAATTTCATCTATCGCTAAGACCTCACACCGGGATCTTTATGTTATGGTGAAGACATCAACAGTATTCATATCAGTGAGAAATTAACACTTCGCTGAGACTTCTTAGCGAGAACCCTTAGCTATCCTGAAGACCATAAAATGAAACATATTACCGGTGAGACATTAGCTTTTGCTAAGACTTCTCACCAAACTGTCACAGGTTATCCTGAAGCCCCTAGTCGCCAAGAGTTTCCCCAATACACGATTGAATGGCCTGTCGGCAAGAGGTATCCAGAGCGCTAAGAGGCCATACTGAACACTCCTTGTCACAGTGATAGCTCCAAAGTTTAATCTTTCAGCAAGACTTCTGCAAGGTCACAATTACCTATTCAAAACAGAATGAATCAAACTGCTAGTTAGCTAGACAATGAAGATGTCACACCGACTTGGCTCTAATGGAGGTTTCAACCTGTATTGTTTGAGGCACATATTTCCAATAGCAAAGTGGTACAACTTTCATTCTGCAAATCATGTGACCAAACGGACTATTCCAACACATCCAAATAGGTATTTTTACACTAATCATGGTCCTTTTTTGCACCCAAACACACATAATTGCTTTGAGCTACGTTCAACCAGATCAATTCTTGAAGAGCCCAAAGTTTAAAAGGCTACAAACTTCAACATACTGTTACTCATATATCATGATGCTTAGAAACTTATCACCTGATCCTATAGGATCATGTTGGGCCCCTCTACAAAAACCTCTCTCAGTTTTGGCTATCTCGGAGTGGTTTTCCTGTGGTGGTAGATTTTCACTTGATAGAAAAAGTGTCAAATGCAAGTAGTGCAAAGATACAAAGTGGTGCAACTTTCGTTTTGCAACTCATGTGACCAAATGAACTATTCCAAGACATCTGAATAGGTGTTTTTATGCTAGGAATGGTCCTCTTTCACACCCAAAAATATGGAATCACTATGAGCTATGTTCAACCAGATCAATTCCTTAAGAGTCCAAAGTGCAAAATAGCTGCAAACTTCAGCATGTTGTTACTTAGATACCATGATGCTTAGAAACTTCTTGTCTAATCCTATAGGATCATGTTGGGCCCCTCTACAAAAAAATCTCTCAGTTTTGGCTATCTTAGAGTGGTTTTCCCATGGCGGTAGATTTTCACTTAATGGAAAAAGTGTCAAATGCAAGTAGTGCAAAGTTTCAAAGTGGTGCAACTTTTTTTCTGCAACTCGTGTGGCCAAACAGATGATTCCAACGCGTCCAAATATGTATTTTTACACTAGGCATGGTCCTCTTTCACATCCAAACACACAAAATTGCTCTGAGCTACATTCAACCAGATCAATTCCGTAAGAGTCCAACATACAAAATGGTTGCAAACTTTAGCATGTTGTTATTCAGATACCATGAGACTTAAAAACTTCTTGTCTGATCCTACAGGATTGCATTGGGCCCCTCTATAAAAAACTCTCTTGGTTTTGGCTATCTCGGAGTGGTTTTCCCATGGCGGCAGATTTTCACTTAATGGAAAAAGTGTCAAATGTAAGTAGTCCAAAGTTTCAAAGTGGTGCAACTTTCATTATACAACTCATGTGGCCAAATGCATTGTTCCAATGCATCGGAATAGGTATATTTATAGTAGGTATGGTCCTCTTTCACACCCAAACACATGAAATTTCTCTGAGCTACGTTCAATCAAATCAATTCCTTAAGAGTCCAAAGTACAAAATGGCTGCAAACTTCAACATATTGTTACATAGATACCATGATGCTTAGGAACTTCTCATCTGATCCTACAGGATCATGTTGGGCCTCTCTACAAAAAACCTCTCTCATTTTTGGCTATCTCAGAGTGGTTTTTCCATGGCAACGGATTTTCACTTCATGGAAAAAGTGTCAAATGCAAGTAGTGCAAAGTTACAAAGTGGTACAAAATTTGTTCTACAACTTTTGTGACCAAACAGACTGTTCCAACATGTCTGAATAGGTATTTTTACGCTAGGAATGGTCCTATTTTCCACCCAAACATGTGGAATTTCTCTAAGCTACATTCAACTGAATCGATCTCTTTAGGGTCTAAAGTGAAAAATGGCTGTGAACTTCATCATGCTATTACTCAGATATAGTGATGCTTAAAAAATTCTCATCTGATCCTATAGATTAAACTAGGCCCCTCTACAAAAACCTCTCTCGGTTTTGGCTATCTCAGAGTGGTTTTCCCGTGGTGCCAGATTTTTTCTTGATAGAAAAAATGTCAAATGTAAGCAATGCAAAGTTGCAAAGTGGTGCAAATTTTGTTCTACAACTCATGTGACCAAATGAACTATTCCAATGTGTCTGAATAGGTATGTTTACGAAAATTAATTGTCTTATTTCACACCCAAACATGTGGAATCCCTTTGAGCTACGTTCAATTGGACCAATCAGTTAAGGGTCCAAAGTGCAAAAGGGAAGCATACTTCAACATGATATTACTCAAATATCGTGATGCTTAGAAACTTCTTAACTAATCCTACAGGATTGTGTTGGACCCCTCTACAAAAAAATATCTTAGTTATGGCTATCTCAGAGTGGTTTTTCGGTGGCGGCAGATTTTCACTTGATGGAAAACATGTCAAATGCAAGCAGTGCAAAGTTGCAAACTGGTGCAATTTTCGTTCTGCAACTCGTGTGACCAAACAGACTATTCCAACGTGTCTAAATAGGTATGTTTATGCTAGGCATGGTCTTTTTTCACACCCAAACATGCGGAATCGCTCCAAGCTACGTTTAACCAGATGAATCCCTTAAGGGTCCAAAGTGCAAAAGGGAAGAAAACTTTGACAGGCTAAAACTCAGAAATCGTGACACTTACGAACTCTTTGTCTGAGCATACATGATCATGTTGGGCCCCTCTACAATAACCTCTCTTGATTTTTGTTATCTCAGAGTTTTTTTTCCTATGGTGTCCAGTTTTCACTTGATGTAAAAAGTGTCAAATTGAAGTAGCGTAAAGTTGCAAAGTGGTGCAACTTTCATTTTTCAATGTGTGACCAAACTAACTACTCCAGCACATAGTGATAGGTAGGTTTATGCTAGCCATGGTCCTCTTTTGCACTCAAACACATGGAATTGATTCGAGCTATGTTCAACCTACTTGATCCCTTGTGATGGCATGCAAAATAATGGAAAAGAGAAATTCCACACAAAAAGTTTATGATCATTGGTGCAAAGCACCTTGTTCCTCCATTTGATGAAGAAGGTCTAGTTCAGCGGTTTTAGTCATTATAATGTCAAAATAAGGCTATGATAGGCCATTTTCTAATCTTTCTTTTAGTTTTGAGTTAGTGTGAGGTCATTTGAGTCAATTATGTAAGTACAAATAAGAAAATAGCATTGGTAAAGGCATTGGAAGAGATTACTAATGTTGCTCTTGTTCAAAATTTAGAATTTAGGCCTTAAAAACAAGACTACATGAGGTGAAAAGAATAAATTACTTGAGAATAAGTTAGAATAGGTTGGAAAGAGGGTGAGGTTGTGGAGTTTGATGTGTTCAAATGGTCATCAAGGACAAGGGAGGTCAAAAGTATGTTATGACATGATTCCCTAATTGGGAATAGAGGGGTTTTGAATAAAAAAGAGAGGTTTGAGGGAGTAAAAGTGGGTAAAGTCAATGGCAACATAATTTGGTAAATGTTGCCCAATGGTGTTTTCCAATTGGAGGAGTTATTGAGAGCATTTTTCTTTGTTAAATAGACCTATTCAGGGGTCTAGGACAATGTTGAGTCCATTTCTTATTTGTATTATAAATTATAACTTGCTTTCTCCCGAGTCCATTTCTTATACAAGAAATAATATTGCAAAAAGTTGACATATAAATCTTTTGGCGTGTTTATATGGTGACACATCAAGAACATAACAATTCATTTTGCACTATCAGGATTATGTTGTGAAAATGTTTAAAGACAATTGAAGATAAATGTTTGTATGATAATGTATCAAGAAGTTAACTACTTCATCTACTCAGAATATCATGTTTTTCAAGTGTTGTAAAGATTATGTATCCTTTTCTTAATTGAGTTGTTCCAATCAAATGATTAAATATATTAGAATCTTTTTATGAATCATTTCATGGAATACCAATTGAAAATGTGTTTTTTTTATTTTAGATAAAGTTTTTTAGCATTAATAAATTAATATTCAAGACAAACCATGAAGGACAATAATGATCGATGCTAGGGCTAACCAATTAATATGTATACACATGAACAAGTCAAGTATGTACATGCGAATAAGGGAAGCACAAGTACTCAAAAACACGTAAGCCTTGAAGTATACACATGAATACATAGTATACACAAATTAATATTAATACAAAGTATATGCATGAATACAAGGTATACACATTAAAATACATAAGTCACAAAGTATACATTGGAACACACATAATTTTTAAAGTATACACTTGAATACACGTAACTCATATCTATTGAACCATCAATTTAGAATGCAAATATGGACACCATCAATAAAAGAGATTTGTATTAACCAAATAGCCATGTAGGCATACATCAATATATGTCGATATAAGTATGAAATATAGGTACAAAATAGCCATATAGGCTTACGAGAATTCCATATAGGCATATAATGTCAAATATATCCAATACAAAATATGTACAAAACTGCCATGTAGGAATACAACAAAGGGCTCTGGAATCAAAAGTCATTGCTCTCCATGCTTTGGAAATAAATTCTTTCCCTTTGCTTGTCAATTATATGGTGATAGGTCTATCACTCATTTGTGTTGCTCTCGAGGAGTGCTCCTATTGCTCCTCCTAGTGTTTAGTTCATGGTGAAGTTTTATCATCTATCAACTTCTAGTTATTAGTTATGGAATGTGAAGTAATGCTTTGAGTTTGAATGATGTGCAATGCAACATAATCAAGGATATGCATATAAACTACACAAATCTACTAAGTATAATTCATTAGTTAAACTATTTATTCTATTACCTATGTGTAGGTTTGAGTAAATCCACTAGCACTAGGAGGTGTTCCCTAGAAACCTCCAATATTAGCCTATTCAACATCCAAAATCACATATTAAAGTACAATTTATTAAACAATTCTATTAACATGTAATAAATTTATAATTGTTTACTAGTTACATACTGCACCGATAGGCGTACTGCAAAAATAAGTAGGTGGAGGGCTAGTGTATCCAGTCTCAATAGTGTGACCCTGCAATTTTATTAAAATCATAAAACTAAATTAGTTAATCTTGCATTTCAAAATTGAAATTTAATAAATTAAATTCAATGAACATGTTAACTTTTACCTAACTATAAATGCCATATGCCTCATGAAAAATGTCAGTTTCCCTATCCATCTCCATAGCTGTAGATAGATCCTACATAACAGCCTCCTAAGTGTCAGTGGGGTCATATGAACAAGTCACCCCGCAAGATTGACACACATGGGTTCGAAGGCCATGACTCGAAGACTCCCCTGGATGGCACTGTAGAATAGGGCTAGTATGATGGATGACACTTTGGGTCAAAGTGTTGATTGCCTACAATGTCTCTACATCGATACTCTCCTTCACGATAGAGGGCATAACAACGTGCTCATGATGTGGCCTAGTGAGAGCTCATCTCCCTTGCCATGTAGGATCTAGCTGTGCACTGGGTATATCCTAAGCCGACCCCCTACCTCTCCCCTGGAAGTTCCTCATATAAAAATAATTTGGGATTTTCTTCAATATGAACTCACTCTATAGTTTCCTAAGGAAATACTACGAGACTTCACAATTGTTGCCCGGTGGGTAATCAAAGACCATGTACCACCTATCATAAAAATAGTTCCTAATCTATTGGTGGTGGCACTAATGAATAGGAAACCTCTTCGCATTGAGGGTAAGATTTTGATTTGTGTGTGGGTCAGTGAATACTAAGCATAAATCACCTTTTTTAATTTTTAAATCCTTTACATCTTTATATGATAGTGTATCCTCATAAGAAGTCCTAGCCACCTACCTCCTATCTTTCCATCCAATTATTTGTTTGCTAATTGAATCTACAATTTTTAACATATCTTTCAATGAACTTGCTAGGGTCATTCTTCTGTGGTTGAACCATTTGGATCACTCAACCTACTAATTAGATCCTTGATTTTCTTTTCATTGCTCTCAATTTCACCCATCAAATTTTGTTGAGTGCTAGGAGGGTGTTGAGTGATTGGTGGAGGAGGTTGTTGTTGTGGTTGATTTTGTTCTTAAGGATTTGGTTGATATTCTTGTTGAGGATTTTGAGGGTTTTTAGGTTGATTTACATCTCCTACAAATTAAAAATAAAAATAAAATACAACCTAAAACTAACAAATTCAAAAAAAGAAAAGAAAACAATCCTTACCTTTCACACCTCCTCCTTGTTGTGGCACCATCCTTGCAAAGAAATAGCAACTCTTGGTGAAAATTTTTGTACAATGCCTCCTCCTAGAATGTGAGCACAAAAAATGGAGGTTTTGGTTGTAGGGACAACAAAAAAATAGTCGAAATGCAAAATGAATGACTTTCACTTATTTTTTTCTCTTAACATGTCATAACACGAGCGTGTTATAACATGCTTGTGTTATGAATTTTCAAAAAAAAAAATTGAAAGTGGCCACAAATTGGATATCCATCTCCATGCACCTGCCATTTTGTTGGATTAAACTTATGTTATACAAACCTTTTCGAAACATACAGATAGATATAGGTCTTGCCAAACAAGAGATAATACAAAATTGGAAATTTTCTAAAACAACTGGTTATCATCCTTGGTATGTTAATCAACTTCTAGTTGCATCCATGATTGAAGAAGAAAATGGTAGTGATAATGATGATTTGAACCATCGACCTTCTATGGATGAATATGAATGGGAAGTTTTCTCTCAGCTTGGTACTACTACTAACTTCAGTATAAATCAACTCCAATTGTTGGGTAGGCAGGACTTTGATATGAACAATTCATGGAATACAAACAATGTGCCTGAACAACTTCATAATATTTATTTGTAGTTCATCCCATCAACCAGGGCATAATGTGAGCAAGCTGCGATACAATTTTTTCCTATAAATGCATTAGTCCATCAACTTTCACCAAAACAACAATTGGCTCTTCAAATCATCCAATCCCATCGCATGCAACCTTCCCCAATAGGCCCTCTCTACATGATCATTCAAGGGACAGTTAGCACTAGCAAATATTTTTTGATAAATTGTATCAGAAAACAAATGAACACCTCTACTACTAGATCCAATAGCTCGTTGCTCACATTGGCCCCCATAGGTGTTGTTGCATACAACATATGCACCTCCACAACCCATATAGCCCTCTGAATTCTCATAAAAGATATGAATCATTTGCAAGGCTAGCCATTAACAATATTCCAAGAACAATTTAAATATATTCAGTACATTTTGATAGATGAAATGAGTTTTCTAGGCCCGAAGTTGCTACTAAAAATAGATAGACGATTGTGCTAAGAATTCCTTGATAAGTAGAGGGAACCATTTAGCGGTGTTTCTATCATTGTTGTTGGTGATCTTGCCCAGTTGCCACTTGTCATGGACACCCCTATTTATGCTTCACACTCATCAACTGTAGCCTTATGGCATACTTTCACAATCTCGGTGATATTGGACACTATTTTTCACCAAAAAGGAGATAGCCCTTCCCAACAAAAGTTCTAGGAAATCCTTCTCAATATAAGAAATGGTGAAGCTCTCCATGATGACTACGAAGAGCTTATGAAACAAAAAAATAAAATTCTCTCAGCCATAGAAAGAACAATTTGATGTTGCTACACATTTGTTTGCCACAAATGACTTAGTCATATTCCACAACAAAAAAATGATGAAATAGTTAAACCTACCCATAGCCATTAGCATTGCTCAAGTAGCACAACAACATACATTTGATCATGGAGATGATGACCAAATTCTCCCTGAACTGCTACTCTATGTTGGTGAATAGGTGACGCTAACAACAATTTTGTGGATTCAAGCTAGCCTAGTCAATGGATCCATTGATCTTGTTACAACTATTGTGTGCAATGCACATTGTAAACAGCTAGATCTACCTAACTATGTTGTTCGCTTCAAAAATTAAATTGGTCCACCATGGCACCCAAAAAACCCAAGAGACATCCCCATCCTAGCTATAACTCGGGTAGTCAAACACAAATTCCACTCACCATGGCATGGGGAATCATAATACATAAAGCACAAGGCTTAACATTAGACAATGTATACACTTGAAAACAATCAACATATTCAATTAATTAACAACCTATTTGATTAATACTTCAAATACATATAAATAAGGTCTCACTTTATTTATATTGTTCACTTTCCTTTTAAATCTCCTAATTCACATTCTTCTAAATTAAATAAACTAAAAACCCTAAACATGTTTATTTAATTAATATTCCTTATTCCTGATTAAGAATTAGAGCACATTTCTAAAAAAATTTGTGTGCCACCTCATAAAGGTCACATGAAAATAAATAAGCCTAATTATTAATTAGAATTATCCTCACACACTTCCACCAATGAGAAAAGGAATATGGCTTTATTCCCCCACACTTCCAACAAATTTGGAGCACATGGGTCTTTGTTTCACACACTTGGAATCCCATACATTTGGCATGTTTCTAATTGGTCAAGGGATTCTCTTCACACACATGGCATGTTGTCCTTGGTCAAGGGGAAAACCTCCTGATTCCTTTCATCTCCACCATCTATCTTTTCTCCTTCAAATCTAGACCATTGATGGGTGCCACCTCACAAAATGCTTGAGAAAACCTATAAATACACCCTCTTGCTTTAGCATTTATGATCCACCTTTTGAGTAATGTTATAATTCTATTTTGAAATACAAATTGGAATAGTGTTATAATTCCATTTTTCATCCACACTTTTAGTATTGTTACCATGCAAGTTTTTCGTAGGAGCTTGGAGCTTTCATGGAGTCTTATACTTAGCTTTCATATCATGTGCTACTTTGCATTCTCATCTTAGATTAATTAATTGCTTCATAGTTACATTTTATCATCCCCATTGCATCATAGTTACATTTTAGGTTAGTTTTTTTTATGTTTGCATTTGAGAATATGCATAATCATGGATAGTTCACTATAGTTGCATATCATCTCACTCATCTCCATTTGTTCATCTTTCATCAACATCATCCTTCATTTATCATTACATCCATTATCCTTTCCATCATTTGGTTTCATTTAGGAGCATACCACTAATCATTCCAGCACACATTTTCATACCACTAATCCTTCCACCACACATTTTCACATAGAAATCATCTTAGCTTTCATATTAAGCATCAAATATCATTTTCTAGGTAGTCATTTTAACAACCTTTGTGCCCATAGAAATCTGAGGGAAAAATAGTTTAATAAATCCCTAGAAATAGAGGATAATGATATGTATTTGAAAGGTTTGATTTTATTACAAATAGAGTAGTCTTACTTGGTTCAAACTTTGAATGTAAACTGTCTCATTAAGGTTTGTGTTGACATTAGAATCCACTCTATAATCCTAATTCCTTTCATCTCCACTGTCTATCTTTTCTCCTTCGAATATAGACCATTGATGGTTGCCACCTCACAAAATGCTTGAGAAACCCTATAAATACACCATCTTTCCTTAGCATTTATCATCCACCTTTTGAGTAATGTTATAATTCTATTTTGAGATACAAATTAGAATAGTGTTATAATGCCATTTTTCATCCACACTTTGAGTATTGTTACCATACAAGTTTTTCGTAGGAACTTGAAGCTTTCATGGAGTCTTATACTTAGTTTTCATATCATGTGTTACTTTGCATTCTCATCTTAGATTAATTAATTGCTTCATAGTTACATTTTATCATCCCATTTGCATCATAGTTACATTTTAGGTTAGTTTGTTTTATGTTTGAATTTGATAGTATGCATATCATAGATAGTTCCTATTATTGGTTTCATATCATCTCACTCATCTCTACTTGTTCATTTATCATCAACATCATCCTTCATTTATCATTGTATCCATTATCCTTTGCATCATTTTGTTTCATTTAGAAGCATACCACTAATCATTCCAGCACACATTTGCACATAGAAATCATCTTAGCTTGCATATTAAGCATCAAATCTCATTTTCTAGGTAGTCATTTTAACAACCTTTGTGCCCATAGAAATCTGAGGGCCAAACGGCTTAATAAATCCCTAGAAATAGAGGACAATGATACATATTTGAAAGATTTGATTGTATTACAAATAGAGTAGTTTTACTTGCTTCAAAATTTGAATGTAAACCATCTCATTAAGGTTTGTGTTGACATTAGAATCCACTCTACACATTCGACACACACACAAATAGAGAAACGATAAACATAGGCAACAAAGAGAGGCAAGGGTTGACTTTTATAGCTATCTCTCATGTTAAAAATCAATTGAAATACTCTGCATTGATCCAACATTCTCATTTGAGAGATACTCCAGACTTAGCAACAACAAATACACTACTCGATGTCACAAAGAAGAAATGTGTTTGGAATAACTCCAGCACCTAACAAATGCTTTCATCCCTAGCTCGTGCTTCGGCTTATAAAAAAGGCTCTGAAACAATTATTCTCACATTTTCTCTAAACTGTATACCATCCTCTTTTCAAGGATTTCTAAGTTACATTTTATAGAAACATACCAAGTAATAATCTATGCAAAATAGGTATAATGTTAAAGATGCACAAAGATACTAGGAAACAATAAGCAGAGGGAAAAACTTGTACAAGCCAGTGGCATGTTTTGATCATTCCATTCTATTAAAGTATATATTCAACTATCGGAGAAACTTTTTCAACAATATTGTGTTGTATTTCACTAATTGGTTTTTAATTATGCACCTATGCTCTGTTTCTCATTTTTTGTACCTATATACTCTGTGTTTGACTGCCACATCAAACTTCCCCCATTTATTCAATGCTTTGCATCCTCTTTAAATTTACACATTAAAGATAATTTTGTTCTTGTTTACTATCTTCTATACCTTCAACAATACATTTTTTGTTAAATTCAATATGCAAATATGCACCCATAAATATTAATCTACTGACTTCTTGTTTCAAAATTTTGTTGTGTCATACTTTTTGTATATGACATTCAAAAGAATACACTCTTTTGTATATTGCACCTATCCATGTTTGTCCAAGTGTTTTTAAATTCCATGATGTCAATTCTTTATTAGGATACCTACAATTCTCTTTCAATCGATTTTAACATGTAGTAAGTATCTAAACATACAATTGCAGCTAGTACAAATTGATACATATGCAAATAAAAACAAATTCAAGTGTCAAAGATGCACAGAGATTGCAACCAATAATAAGTAGAGCCCAAAATTTTTATAAGTCAATAGTATTTTTTGAACTTTCTAGTATATTAAACTATATATGCACATACTCTAGAAACATTCTAAAAAAAATTGTGTTCCACTTGACTAATAAGTTTAAAATTTTTCTTGACCCTTTTGTGTTTTCTATTTTCTCTACCTATATACCCTAAGTTTTGAAAATTTTCCTTCACTCTTTGCTTCCACATATTCTTATGTATTCTTCTTAGCTTTTCTATTAACTTTATTTGCTTCAAATAGCTAGAAATTTTGATCTACAAAGTTCTCTTATCATCATTTCACTGTTTCACTTTTCCTGTATATTGCAATCATAAATATATAGACTTGTCTACATTGTTTTTCTTTTCCTTATATATGATAAAACTCCATGCTATTTGCAATGGGTTTCTTGGACTTGTTTACAATGATGATGGAGTTTGTTGACCATGTGGTTTGGTAGCTGTGGAGCTGGTTGCCTCGTTCAATGCAAACAAAATGGTAGGTTTTCACTCTCGTCAAGGTTGATACATCCTGGCATTGTTGTGTGATGCCACGAAAGGGAGTACATGCAATATTCATTGTTCTAATATGAAGATTTCTATTGTTTTTCTTCCATTATGAAATGATGCACCATGGTGTTGGTTTCATAGCAGACTACTTAAAAAAGCTACCATCCACCTCCATTAGATACCAGATTAGAAAGCTTCCCAACTGTTCCGCTCCATAATCTACAGTGTTTTGACTTCTATTGTTGTTGTGGGTCATTTTGCAATGCCTTTTTTCGTTCCATACACATATAATGAGAGACATATTTTGATATATTCAAATAAAATGTTACTTTGCAGTAATATCTTGTTGGGCTCAATGCAAACATAGATGAACAAGGAGAGCTGAAGCCCATATTTCAAATAATTGGTACCTGAGATACGACCATAGTTGTAAGTGTAAACAAGGTTTGTTTTGTAGATTTATATTTTCTTCAGTTATACACTCAACCCTTTTCTTCCTTCATGGCTAGATAGCCTCCATATATTTGTTTGAACTATATATATACATTCATGCACATATTCTTACATGCACTTGACTACAATAAATATAGTCTATTGTACACATTACATTTGTCCATGTTCCTATAGTTTTGTTTTAAGCTAATAAAAAAAGTTATCTAGATGTGCCGATAAATTCTAACCATGACTACTTTGATGGAAACCCTGGTGAAAATTTCAAACAAATAGCCGATAGGTAAATGCCAATTATTACATAGATTTCTTGTTTTGTATTAATATATTTCATGATATTCTCTTTCTCTCATCTCTTTTAAGATTCTTGTAACAAGGTCTTTGTTGTCATAGTTTAGTTGTATTCTTCATCAAACATAAGATTGACATGTACCTTTTGACTAGTTTCATTTTTTTTGGCTTGTGTATGCTCCCTGGCATCTAGCTATTATTCATTGTTATCTTTGTTCATCCTTGGTGCTATATGCATTTTGCACAACCAAAGCTCTATAGAAGTAAGTCTTCATATCTGTAGTTTATAGATTTTATTCTCCATATGTTAAACTTCCATTTAAAATCTATTTTAGATGATCTACCATTTGAGAGATTCTAAAATAGCCATTACAAAAACACTTGAGAATCACAGGTAAACGACAGATGGTAAAAAAAACCCACATCAAATACAAGTTTAGGAGATGTAGAAAAACATACACAGCCAAAAAAACTGAAAAAAGGTCAATGGTTCCCATTGATATCCCATTTGCGTATGATTCTAAAGTGATATTCTAATACATCTTTCAATTGTTACATAGACTGCTTGTCTTGTACCAATATATTTCATGGTACTCTTTTTCCCTCATCTATTTCAAGCTCCTTATAACAAACTATTAATTGTTGTGGTTATTTTTCTTGGATGGAACATGCTATATGTGCTCTATCAATATGTTCCATGATATTTATTTCTCCTCATTTTTTTGAAGATCCCCATGAAAAATTGTTCTTCTTCGTACTCTTTTTTCTGGATCCCCATAACAAACTGTTCATTCTCGTAGTTTTCCTCTTCTATTCTATATATTTTAAAATTCTATTTAATGCAGCTTTTCTCTATAATATTTAGCACTAGATAAGTTTCATTCTAATACCTCTTATACAAGTGGAAAGACACATAATAATCATAGGAAAAGCATAGATGGTCGCAAACTCACATTAAATAGACCTTAAGACTATGGAGAATAGAATAGGTGACCTACGATAATGAACAATTTGTTATGGGAAAGTGGATATAGATACAACACAAGCAATCTATGTAATAGTCAACTTCTCAATTCAAAATTCAAGGTACATTATTTGGAACTGAATATTACAAACAAAATAGAGGAATTGCAAAAGAACTATTAGAAAAACACTTAAGAATCACAAGTAAATTGCACATGATTGAAAACCCACATTAAACATATTAATACAAGATAAGCAGTCTATGTAAGAGTTGAGTTGTCAATTGAAAATTTGAGCTACATTTTTTGGCAGTCAACCCATATCCAATAGCCTATGTAAAATGGGTATAACACTACATACTTAATTGAAATTTTGAGGTACATTACTTGCAACTAAATATTATAGGTGGATAAAGAAATTATAAAAGAGCTATTAGAATAACACTTAACAGCCACTAAACTATTTTTATCTCTAAACTTTTTATGCTTACATACTAATCCTCTGCATATACACATAAACACACACAAACATATACATATATATATAGGGTATGTGGAGGATCATCATGGAAAAAACAGGCCCTTAAGTGGTGAAAAATTTAGAAAAATCAAAGTTAGGAAACTTTACGTAAAAATTTGATTATCTATATTAATTCAAAAATATGTAAGAATATAATCAGTAGCAAATTGAATGTAGTTTCTAAACTACTTGGTTTATTTAAAAGGAAAAATCTATTTGGTGAAAATTTGAAATTTCAATGCAGTAGTACTTAAATTTCAAGGAAAAACTAAGAAATAGGTGTCTATTTGACCACCCTAACCACAATCAAATGATAAAAAAAATGATAAGATTTTAGATATAAGTAGAGGAGTCATGTCTGGATGTGATGCATATTTTTTTTAATTTTATTCATAAGTAAATAATTAAATATGAATTTTTTATTACAACTTTTAAATAATATAAAAACTCATATGTTTGACCACCTTAACTTGGTCAGAACTTCATGAAATTCAATTTTTTTTTAATCCTATAGTATGTGAAGCATAGAATGTGACACATGTTTCAGATTCAAAAAATGTGATACTGTTTGAAAACTATAGATGTTTTTCAATCAACCTATCAATCAAGACTTTAGTAAAGCATAATTTTGAGTAATAATTATTTATTAAATTCAAATTAAAGCATAATTTATATTGGTGGAAAGCTAAGAATCTCCTTTAAAAACCCTTTTCATTTCATCAATTTTGTGTAAAAAAGGTCGTCAGCCACATACCCTACACATACCCATCATATCGCCACTTTTTGGGCCACCATGATCCTGCACATACCCTATATATATATATGAAATTGGGTTTTATTATGATGTTAGGTCCACATTCAAGGGAAGTGTCATTTTTTAGCTTTAAAACAAATACCCATTCATTTTTGAAAATAGGTACCCATTTTGAAGTGCGTACTTGTTCCAAAATGTTTGGAACTCACAAGAGATTTTTTTAATTTTGATTTAGGCTTAGAAAAGGCATGGTAACCCCCAATAGCTAGGCTTAGACCTACAAATACAAGGTCAGGGCAATTTCGGGAGAAAAAAACCAACTTTGGCAATATGGTTGATGGACTTTTTTTTCTGAATCAATCTATAAAATTAAAACCCATTAGAAAAAACAATGTCTAGTTTCCAAATATATAATTTTTATTAATATTATATTATATTTGTTATTTTTTAATTAATATCAAGCAAACTAGTCCTTAAACTTGAAATATCAGGGGGTTTTTTGTTTTTTAATAACTTTTTTTTAAGTTATTGTTAAAAAAAAATATATGGCATAAATCTTCAAACAATTCTCTACACAATGAAAAAAAATTTCAAAATGTTTAGTTTAGGTCCAATTATGTTCTTTGTACACATTGATTTTTAAAAAAAGCAATTAAGGCCAATAAAGATTCAATAAAAAAAAAATTTAAAAAAAAATTACAAAAAAAGTTCATCAATATTCATGTTGTTAACTCTCTTTCCCCAAAAGGAATTAGAAAAATACTTTTATTTCCAGATCAAAAAGTGGTGTCTGTACATGTGCATGGCATGGTAAAAAAAAGGGACTTTTAAAAAGTGGTTTTTATACATCCCTATCAAAATTTAATTTCTATAATCTAGGTATTTGAATAAATTACATATTTGGAAACTAGATTCAAAATGATAAATTTCATATTACTGACTTTTTTTAAGATTCATTGTGTAAGTGTCAAATTTTCAATCCAAGTGTGATAAATTCTAAAAAATAGTGAAAACACTTCCACTTTTTGAGCTTTTGTGGACCCAACTTCTAACATCATCCCAATTAATCCTATGCTAATATGCAATTGTTACTATGTTAATGGCTATAATGCCAAAGGTGCATAGAGATAACTACAAACAATAAATGAAGGGCAAAAAAATTACTAACCTTGACCATATTTTTTGATGAAAGAAAGAAGAATTAACTGCAATTTCTCCATCAATACAAAGGCATAATCTCTTTGAAGTCTCCAAAATGGGTATAATGTCAAAGATACAAACATATAATAAGGAATAATAACCAGAGCTCGACAAATACATGAACAATAAATTAATCACTCTAACGCCTCTTATACAATTTATCTACTTGTCTTCAATATTTATTACCAAAGAATGTAGCTCAAATCTTGTATCAATATGTTTCATGATATTATTTTTTTCTCATCTGTTTGAATTGGAGAGCCATCCACAAAGCTTCATTCAACAAACTATAAAGAAGTACTGTATAATGACTAAAAAGGTGCATAAAGATGCACAAAGATAACTAAAACAATAAACCAAGGGTGAAAATATTACAACAATCTCTCGTTTTAACTAAAATTTCTCCATCCATACAGGGCGATAATCTCTTTAAAGTATGCAAAATGGATATAACGCCAAAGATAGAAATATATAAAAAGAAGAAATGAATAATAAATTAATCATCTATGCGAAATACCCATGTAAAATGACTTTATTTGCATTCCATGGCTAAGATGTATATGTAAAAATATGTTTGCAAAACATGGGCACATATAACAACCAATAAACAGAAAGGAAAAAAATGTAGTCATGTACAAAATGACAACCAAGTCGAAGGTGACATTTTTTACTATAGTCTTGTCTGGAACCAAGACCACAGTGGCTCTTTGAACAATGCAACTTAATCAATATATTTTCTTGCACATTTTGGAGCACATCTGTGTTAAAAACCTCTAATGAGAATTCAATAAAAAGTAGTATACTTTCCCACTTTGCACCATCGAACATTGCATTTACTTCCTCCTACACCGTCGTACAACAATGTCGGGATGCATTAACCCTCATGCGAGCAATAACTTGCCATTCTACTTCCATGTACAGCGCATCCAACTTCACCAGTTCTATCCCACACAATTACAAAAGTCCAAATCATCATAGATAGCCCTAGGAAACTCGCAAATGACCATCAACAATTGTTGCATTTTGGTGCCGAAAAATCCTACTCATGGTTGGGCTAGTGAAAAAACCTTGTAGGCTCTAGCCAAAACCCCAAGCAAAAAAAGTAGGTAAGGTCCATGGAAAATATCATGTACTCTTATCATATACCTCACAATAACACTTTCTCCCTCTACTTATTTTCCCTTCTTCCTGCTATGCACCTTTGACATTATGTGCATATTTTCATAGGTTGCAATTGTTTTTAACTTTCAAACTTGTAAATTTTTTTAGATTGGTGTAAAGTTAAAACATAACGTTGACCTATACATTTGGGCTCCTTTCAATTTCTTTTGCTATGTGTATGTTTTTTGGCCTCTAGTTATTATTCCTTGTTATCTCTATGCATATTTGCTGCTATACGTATTATGTACAACACAAGCTCTGTATAACAAATTGTTCATGGCCATAGTTTGCACCTATTTTATAGAAAATTGGAGGGTTTTAAAAATATTGTGCTCTAGAATCTGTTTATGTATGTACGCATGTTTTGTAATAGTTGTTTTATAGTTTCCCTATTTTCCTATAATATTTAGTGCCAAATAATGTGGCTCTAATAAAAAATTGATAAGCCAATTGTTACATAGATTGCTTATGTTGTATCAAAATGTTTATGATATTCTTTCCTCCTGTTTAAAAGTTCTATTTAATGTTGGGTTTTGATCATCTCTCATTTTCCTATGGTTCTTTAGTGTTTTCCTAATAGTTCTTTTACAATTTATGTATTTTTCTATAATATTTAGTGCCAAATAATGGAGCTCGAAATGTAATTGATAAACATGAAACTATTTTTCCCTAGTGAGCATGTTGTTTTTGCAGATAGAAATCTGGATAATTGTAATCATGGGTTATGCAATTCATTGGTCAAATATTTGTGAACCATGTATTGCACTTGAGATTGCGAGGATGAAGAAAAGGAGGAGCTATTTTTCACTAAAGATAATTTAGGTAGATGCTATGAAATTTTTGGTGTTTGGACACATGACTTTATAATTCATGGAATTTTCCAAGAAATAACAATCAAAACCTACACTTAGGCTTAGAAATGAACCAATGTTCATTATAGGTCCAATCTCAATTTTACCAAGGTCATAGATACTTGAAACATCAATCCCATTGCATCTGTAAAGTATTGAACTAGATTCCATGGGGGTGTAATTTCAAGTATAAAAAGCCACAAAATGCTATCAATACAATATCCACAAACTGTCCATTATGTAATAGTTGGCAGACTACGTAATAGTTCACTTGTCAATTCAATGACCATTTTTACTACATGGTTCCTTAGATTGCAATTCTATTTTTAATATAAATTCATTTAAAATTACATAATATGACTATTTTTATAACTTTAGGGAAAATTTCCATCTTCATAAGAAACTGTATGTAAATATTCTTTTAAATAAGCTGAAAAGATTACTATACACACATGCAGAAATGTAATGGGTAGGCTATACACAATCTTTTTTCAAGTCAAATGTATGATTTTTTTCCCACAAGAAAAGTTCTTTTCCATTCTGGTTATTGGTTATTATATGTGGCCATGATTCACATACACATTTCTAGATATACATCTTAGCCATGCAATGCAAATATAAACACTTGCAAGAGAAAATCTATACCAATATATATGTTTGTGCTCAGTTAGATACACCTTTTTAGTTATTATAGACTCTACTATATATTTCACCATGTATTCAAAATGTTTCATTTTATCTCTTTCTATTTGCAAAAGATAATGCTAACCTCTTTTATTGTAGATCTATATGATTTCCTTTATAATGTTGCATAGATACAATAGACATCCAAAAAAAATAGTGTATTCTAAATTGTCTATTTCAAATTGTTTAATGCTCCAACAACTCAATCCAATGTTGGTTGCACTTGTTAAGCACTATCAACAATACATGTAAGTACAAAACTTTTCCATTATCAATAAATAGATTTGGTACACCAATTGTAAATATTATTGATTATTTACAGTTTTAGATTGTCTATATTGATTTTACCCATATACTTACAGATTTTTTATGGTTCCTTCCTTATCTTGCTTGCTCATCCACTGACATACCCCTCTCTTCTATTTGCAGGTACTAGGTTAAAGCATGCAAAAGCATCCCAAAATCACAATGCTTGTTTTTTACAAAGTTACCACAACAAAAAAAATACTACAATCTAACATCATATATGAAAACATTAGATTTTTCCCAATTTTGATATTTTACGATGTACAATGGAACTCCACAAAATTTCCCATGGAAGTTTCATACTTTTCTTGCTCGAGGGTTTGGCTAGAGTCCCCGAGGCTCCATGATGCCAATATGGTAGGATGGATAACGAGCATGATTTTTGTGTTTTGGCTTTTTATGCCATATATTTCTTCTTACATAGATACATGTGTACACAAATTCTTACATACATTGGCTTCGAAAAACATAGTTTATAACATGTTTCTTATGTCATAGCAAGTGGTATGGAAGCACTTGAGACTTTCGTCATGTCACCTCAAAGCAAGGGATATCTTTTATTCATTTATTCTAACAATGCAAAAAAGTGTATTGCATCATCACACTCTTCTTTTTGTGAGGTTTGTTTATTTGTTTTTTATCAAAGATGGTGTCACTGAGTCTTCAATTACACTATGAAGTAATTCATTAAAAATAAATATTTTCATTCTCAATTTCCTTGTAATTGACTAATTTTGAATCCTTTATACTTGCCTCCATTTTATTTTACTACTACTAACCCGAAAAACACATGCATACTAAAACTTTAATTTGCAAAATTATGGACTAAATAGTAATTATAAAAAGTATTCAATATTAAACATTTTTCTTTCTTCAAAAATATGTGATACCCAAAGTTATGGAAGAATACTTTTTAATGCAATATTAGTAATTAAAGGCATGGTAATAACTCTTTAAAAAATCTGCCATGTATTTGTATGCATATGTATCTTAACATAATTAAATAATAATGAATTAATTGATTGAATAACCTAGACAAAAAACTAAAATATACATGTGCATCTAGGAACTAAAATAAAGATAAAATTATCTCATACCTTAAATTTTGGCGAGAAATTATTGTTTTTAGAAAAAATAATTATTTAAAACTTTATATTTGATTCAATGTTTCAGTTATCATTTTTAAAGAATAAATTTATTAAAAAATTGTATTTGTTGAGAATTAGTTTACTATATTCCTAACATTATTAAGTAAAATCAAATTTTAGCAACTATTGTAACTAATTAGATTCATTCAACATGGCCTATAGTTTTATTTTACATTTTCATTAATCATTTTTCAACTAGTAATTTTCTATGTGGAGATGCACATATAAGGTTCCTAATGTCACACCCATAGCCAATGAGATATGAACTAACCTCACGTTACTTCCTATTGAATAATTAACACGCTTTCCATTTCTCGACTCAATCAAACAATTGTAAATATTATTAATTTTTTATATTTCACATTCCATTCCAAAAAAAAGTTTCCTACTTCTTCCCCATTAATAGCCATTTGCGTAGACCCCTATCAGCTGATTGTTGCATGCCTGAAAATGCAACTGCTAGTTAAAAACAATAGTAAAAAAAATTACAACACAAATTACAGTGAATTATTGAGAAGAGTTTCTCTTATGTTCCTCTAAAACTGGAGGTATAGAAGGCATTTGGAGGCATAGGACCTAACTACATAGAAAGCCCCGATCTATGGTGAGCCCTGGAGAGAGCGATAAGACATAAGAGGCCCATGGAATCAATCAATAGGGTGCGGACTGAGCGACAGGAGAGAGTAGGAACTGAACCATTTATGAGACCCAAGTCCAGGTCCAAGTCATCCAGCCGATGAGTTCACCGCCATCGGGACCAAGTCTACACGACATGTGAAACCTTCTAATATAATTCACACAATCCCTTCTGCTCACATCAATTCCTCCTCCCTACTATGGCTAATGTGAATCCACCCTTACTCCGGTTCACCTGAATCTGTCTTATACGACTGACTCACATGGAAGAATAGATACAGGGAATATTTGCACCTGTTAAACCGATTCGTTGTTGGACTGATATGTATGAATCTATCTTCCTTTCTGCTATTTTTTAAGAAGTGTTTACGTGCAGATGCAAAATTATTATTGACTATGTACATTATAGAGTTTAATGCACATTATATTAATGATATTAAAAAAATAATTTAGATGTTAATGAGGTGTAAAATTGTTAATTGACTCTTTTGTTTTGAATAAATATAAATTTGTGGTATTGTTGTTTTAATTGTCAAATTAACTGTGAACAATTATATAAGAAAGTAGGCTTTACCTTTAAATTTATAAATATTTTCTCAAAATTTCTATTGAATTAATGGTCATCTTGCAAGTTGGGATACCTGTTACAAAATTATAGGTATCGTTGTTCACACATGTTACATTAATAATGTTGGAAAAACTTGATATAAGTGAAGAGTTAAATTGTCAATTGACTAATTGACTTCTTGACTTAGAACAAGTAAAGCAGTGAAATTATTTCATTTTTTGTCAAATCAAATGTTAACAATTACCCTAAGAAACTAGGCTTTATCTTTCAAGTTATAAATAATTTGTTGAAATTTCTATTATACATAAATGCAAAGTACAAAATTATGGTTGGCAATGCTAATGCAAGATATTGAAAAAAGTTCAAAAATGAAGTGTAAAATTGTGGATTGACTAATTGATTAATTGACTTTGACTTTGACTTTGATTTCAACTTTGAACCAAAGAAAACTCAATATTATTTCATTAATGACCAAATCAAGTGCAAATAATTATACTAAAAAATTAAGCTTTACCTTAAAATTAACAAAAACATTCTTCAAACTCTCTTAAGACAAAGGAAAAGTAGGAAAATCTTGGTTTCACATTACCTTGCTGCATATTAATTTATAGGAAGTTCAACAATATGTAATTTCTTGTTTCTCTTTATATATAGAGGATTCTCTATGTCCTTAAATGTTACAACACAAAATCATGAAAACCTTCTTTAGGCTGCTAAGTTCGAGGGGCTTTCTATGGCTGCAGCTGGGAATTTTTGTATGGCAGGCCATAGGACCAATTGCCACAATGAGATTTCCATGGGCTTTGATAAGCACAGGTATCCATATGATTTTCTCAAAGAAAAAAATTTGCAATGATTATTTTGTGTTGGTATCAATAGATTACAATGACACAGCCGATGCAAACCAGTTCTTGGCAGAAAACAAAGTTAAGATTAATGAGGATCCCTTACGTGACTCATCAGTTATTGTCTTTCAGTATAACAAAACTAATTACATATGTGACAGTCAAAAGGCTAGCTAGGTAAGATTGTTGATTGCTACTGAGCTTAATGGTGTCCCTATTGTTAAAGAGTATAAAGCTGTAAATGGTTTCATGGGTATGTGGAATTTGTGCTTAGCTGATGAAGCCATAAGATTGTGTTTGCCAAGTAAAAGGT
Organism: Sequoia sempervirens; assembly: GCA_007258455.2. Lineage (NCBI taxonomy): Eukaryota > Viridiplantae > Streptophyta > Pinopsida > Cupressales > Cupressaceae > Sequoia > Sequoia sempervirens. Next base: position 40,962 of record VDFB02061569.1, read on the forward strand.
TTAGATTTTCCTTCAGGAAAACATTTAGGTTCTGTTTGATAGAACACATGCCACTTATTGTGGACACTTACTGGATATCAAAAGTGTTGAGTGGCATCCCCTTGTATTTGAATGCTAGTGGTGATGAAAAACTGTCATCAATATTGACATTAGTATTAATCATTCTAGACTTCACTTACAACATTTGGGTTCCACTACTAGAGAAGGCATATCTGATCACTGCCAGATGTGTACAGTTATTACTGTCAACTCTTGGTCCAAATCTAAGGTTTATGTTATTTTACCTGCTGAGCAACTTTGACAACAAATATTTGCCCTGCTCAATTGGTGATTTTAAGGTCAAGATCGAGAAGACTGGAGCATTCTATACAACCGACAACGCTATCTTAAATTGTCCAGTTAAGTGGATAAGTAAGGTAAGATTTGATGAGATTGATATAAGCAGAGATCATTTTGAGTTACAGGCAAGTGCTTTCAGGGTGCACCTAACCATATTACAGTGCAGAGACAATTTTGCAGAATTTGAGCTAAGGCTGCTGGATATTCTGTTTAATCTTGTCAAGATCAGGTATACAATGAGCGTGCATAGCTTTTAGACTTATATTGGGTGCTAGAAGTTTCTAAAGGAAGGTGATATTGGTTTGGTTCAAACTGTGGATAAGGGCATTATAAACATGTATTTGGGCTTTAGGATGCCATCAATCTCTTTTAGGGCAAAGATATCAACGTCTATAAAGTTGATATTGTTGAAGCCTATCGTTTCATGATTGTTGGAGAAACTGAGGAGAAATTTATTACTGGGCCTAGTTTTAAGCTCTAGGAAGGTTTTGTTTTGGTCTTTCGTCAATACATATCAAGAAGTCCTCTCATATAATGTATTTTTTCCAAGATGTTGTTTACTAATAAAGGAGATTGGATCACTCAACCGATCCCCTTTTAAACTCTTTACTTTATTTCAACTATTTTTGGTTTTATTTTGTTCGATGAAAAATCTGTAAGGAATGGCAGTGTACTTTTAGATCAACATTTCTACATGGCGATTCCTTTTCTATTAGTCCCATGAAGAATAACTATAGTCTTTTTTTTTTTTTTTTTGCTATAATTTTCACTTGGCATGATTAAATGAACAAGAAATTAATTAATAATTTATGGTAATTTTTAAAGATCTTATTTAGATTTTTTATATTCAAAAATATAAAATTACAATGAAAATTGATTTATTTCACTGGTTCATTAGATTGGATTTCATATGTTCATTAAGAAAATATACACAGTTTAAAATAGAAACGTGCACTATTTTAATTTATTTCATCAAAGATTTGTTATTTTTTATCTTATTTTTATGTGAAAGTGTATTAAATAAAATTTTTAAAGTATATTAACTAGCAGTTCCATGTAGCAACACGCAACAATGAGCCGATAGACAGAGATGAACATGAAATGTAAGAGACATGCATACATTGATGAAGCAGATGCAAAGAAGATAGTGGCATAGTGCTACACTGACTGCAGTGGTGGACAATGTGTCTTTCCTATGTACATGCAATAACATAGCATAAGGTAGAGAGTGACAATAAGGAATATGTTATAAAGAGAGATAAATTGTAAAAGACTAACCAACATATGGGAAGATGTAGACTGTTATAGAGCACCAAATCAAGGATGCAACAATATATTAACATAAATTGTATAAGACAAGCTATTTTACTATACAATGCATTAGATGCATAACTAGCGATTTGGTAGTTGTAAATATAAAACATGGTGCAAAAGTAAAAAAAAATAGAAATTAGAAACATGCACATTCACAAATACTTTCCCCAATAGTGATCCATTAACAACAACCAAAGCACAACTCTATAATATTAACTATTTTATTATGCATTACAAATGAGGGAATATAGCCAAAGCTACCAAATAAAAAATTAGAGTGCATTATGGAAGACAACACAAACTATTTGAATATATTGCAACCATTTCCATAGAATGGAAGCCATAAATAACATAATATTATATTTCCCTTTGTGTAGATTTGTATATAGCCGTAGATCCTATGTAGAACGATAAACATATAACCCAACCATAAATAAAATAGTATTTCTTTTAACAAATAATAGTGTCTTCTATTAGCAAGACCTTATAAAAAATTGGAACAATATAGCATCTTCAATAGCACCCTATTGAAAATAAAACAATGTAGCCTAAGATAGAGAACAATAATCAATAAATATTTTTATCTTTTCTCTACAGCATGCTATTGAAAATTGAAAGAATAGAGTCTATTGAACAAGAGCATATAAAAAATGAGAGAACATAGCCCAAGGTAGACAATAACAATCAACATAAACTACGTAATATCAATAATTTCTATGCATCATGAGAGGGATAATGACACAATATAGCCTTTCCAACAACACCTTCTCAAGGATGAAACAATATAGCTTAAGCAAGAGAACAATAATAAAAAATGGCCAATGGAATCTAACACAAGGTGTATAACATTAACTATTTTATTCCATCAAAATCATAAGCTAAAAATGAATTTTGTTTGAATCTTATCTTAGAAACACAAAAATCTATACATAAGATATATAAAATAAAACACAACAAAATGAGCCCTAGTTTCCACCCTTCCATATTGTGCCATGGAGCCTCATGGACTCTTACCAAACCATCGAGCAAGAATATATGTTGTCCACCACTCTGATCAAGGGTGGAATGAATATTTCTTATTACAATCAACATAGAGTATATTAGGATCTAATTGTCTATTTGACGATGGTAACTAATTTTGCAATTAGTTCATCAAATTCACCATTATAGTTGGAGTCTATTGTGGAAAAGTAACAAAAAAATGTGAAATTTAGTGTGGTGAAGATCTGTATTTCATAGAGAATATGTAAATTAGAAGATTTAAAGACTTTTATAATGTATAATACAAAATATGGAATACACATATAATGCAAGGAATGAAATAAGTAAAATTTAACCATACTTGTGCACATGGTGGATTGTAGTAGGAAGAGAAGAAAACAAGGTCTGATCTCCAACCTAATCCACATTATGGCTAGAGTATGCTCTAGAACAATTAGAACAAAGTGTGAATTTTAGTGCAGTGGTCATCTATAATTCATAGACAATATGTAAACTAGGAGATATCAAAGTTCTATATTTTATAACACACAATTTTCTATGGACTTGTAATGGGAGGAATGAAGTAAATAAAATTTAGGCATACTTGGTGCATGTTGCAAAATGTAGTGTCAACATAAGAAAAGAAGGCCCGATGTCCACCCTACCATATTGGCTCATGGAGTGTCATGCACTCTCACCAAACCCCAGAGCAAGAAAATAATTTTTATACCATTGAGATCAATGGTGAAAGCAATGTTTAGGCTATTGCTAACTTAATACAAGATCTGAAGGTGTCAAAATGTGCATGAATGAGGATTGTTTAGGTTGAGTATGGTTGCAAACATGTATGAGAGGATAATGTGAAGTTTAGTGTACTAAACACATACAATTGGTAGATGATAAATCAATCAAAAAATATAAAGACTTATAGAATTCACAACAAATAATATGCAATGCAGTTGTAGTAGAATAGTGTAAGTTAATAAAATATAGGTATACCTTGTGCAGAGAATGGATTGGAGTATTCAAGACAAAAAAGGAGGATTGCTTTGCACCCTACCACACTGTGTCATCAAGCGTCATGGGCTCTCACCAAACCCCAGAGCAGAAAGATCAAATGTCCACCACTTTAATCAATGGTGAAGGAAATAATTTGGCACCTGAGAAAATTTGTTGAGTGGGGATCAATGTTATACTTCTTTAATAAATTGGCATGGAGTTGTGAAATAAGAAATGCAAGAAAAGATATATAGGCTTACGTTCTATAGAAATGGAATGTAGGTGAAGGCCATACACCATGAAAATGTGCAATCCTAAAGCTATGTAACATTTAGCAGATTAGTACAATGGACATGTGCATCTATATTTCAGCATGCACATTTGTAACCTAAAATGCTTTCAATAATAAATTGACATGGAGTTGTGAAATAAGAAATGGGAGAAAAGATATGTAGGCTTATGTTGAATAGAAATGGAATGTAGGTGAAGGCCATACACCATGCAAATGTGCAATCAAAAAGCTATTTAACATTTAAATATCTATACACGGGACATGTGCATCTATATTTTAGTACACACATTTGCAATCTAAAATGCTTTCAATGAAATATGGTTAGACATAAGGGGAATCTAAAGTTTACTACAATAAACATGTGTCATTAGTAGAGAATATCTAAATGAACAAATATAAATAGTTGTATAGTTAGTAACATATAATATCTAATGTATGTGCAATAGAATAGATCATATAAATAGGATGCAAACCTTTTGTAAAGAGGAAGGGACAATATGTAGACAATTGCATATAATTGTCTTTTGGCACCTGGCAATTTTATTTAGCTGAAATCATTCTTATCTATTTTTTAAAATATATATATAGTTGTGGCATTTGTGACAAATAAATTTGGATGTAGCTGCAAAAGAAGAGATGAAAAGAATCATATATAGCCTTAACTTGTATACAAGTGGAATATAGTTGCAACGCGAACACCATGGAAAACTTGTGAGCATGAAGGTATTAAAAATTGTGAAGATTTGTAGCAATAACTAAAAATGTCTGCAATCTAAATTTGTTAGAATCTGAAATTGTTAGAAAGAAATTATTCAAGCATGATACCCCTAGAAGCGACATAATTGGGTAAAGGGGAGGAAACTATTCAGAGAAAAATTAAATATAGACAATAGTTTGGGAAAATGGGGAAGAGGAATGAATTGATGTTCAGAATGTTGGGAAAAGTGATGTGAACTAGACTATGGAGTAAACAAGGGAAAAAGAATAGTAGGAATCAAGGGTATTGTGAAAGAATTGAAATGGAAAGGAAAAGGAGAAGTATAGTTACCTTGAAGAACAAAAATATTTCATCATGATGGGAATGCAGAAAATTGTTGGAGGTGATCCTCTTCTTTGATTAGAAGCTTGTTGTATTTATTGGAATGTAGCCTAGAGTACCTGTCAAAAGAGAAAGGTGGATCTATTTGTCTTCCTGCTATTGATTTAATACAAGAGAGAGTTGGGAATGTTAGTCCTTTCCTTTCTTTAGTTCGAATATCTATTGTAGCTTTCTCTAGTGTCAAACCTTGAGATTTATGGATTGTTATCACCTAGGCCAATGTCAACAGGAGCTGCCTCTGAATGCCTCATGTGATTTGGATAATCAGGATGAATCTTGGATTGTCTTGATCCCATGTTGGGCCAACATAGTTTTTGAGGTCAACAATAACATATTGAGGTAGTTGAGATGGCCTAGTACCTGTAGCATATACAATAGCCTTCACTGAACCCAATGATCCATTGACCAAGCCAATTGCCACCCAAAGATTTGTTTTCAACATTACTTGATGACCAATTGAAAGTAAAAGCTCTTTTTCAAGATACTCATCATCACCATAATCAAGTGTGTTTTGTTGGGAAAATTCAAAAACACTAATTGTAATTGGAACATTTAATTGCTATAACATTTCCCTATTGTGTAGAACAACCAACCTATTTGTTGGGAATAAGTGGATAGCCTCATCAAACTCCTGGTTTTTCTTAGACGTAAGCATGATTTTTGTTAGATTCATAAGAATTTTCCAATCAAATACGAATTCCTGGCAATTTATAATATTCATAAGGAGCATACGAAACTGTTGTTGTGAATTGGATTGCCCGGGTATGTGTAGGATCATGATGGGCCAAAAAGTGGAAATATTATGGGTATTTGTAGGGTATGTGGCTGACAACTTCCTTTTTACCCAAAATTGATGAAATGAAAAGGGTTCTTAGAGGAGATTCTCAGATTTCCACCAATATAAATTATGATTTAATTTGAATTTAATAAATAATTATTATTCATTTTCTATTAGAATTACGACTCAAGTCCTGATCGATAGGTTGATTGAAAAACATCTATAACTTTCAAATGGTATCACATTTTTTGAATCTGAAACATGCGTCACATTCTATGCTTCACATACTATAGGATTAAAAAAATAAAAAATAAATTTCATGAATTTTTGACCAAGTTAAGGTGGTCAGACATAGGAGTTTTTATATTTTATAAAAGTTTTAATAAAAAATTCATAATTAATTCTTTACTTGGAAAAAAATTACAAAAAAATATTCATCACATCCGGACATGAGTCCTCTACTTATATATAAAATCTTATAAAAAAATATTACCATTTTATTATGGTTAGGGTGGTCAGACATACACCTACTTCTTATTTTTTCCCTAAAATTTAAGTACTACTGGATTGGAATTTCAAATTTTCACCAAATAGATTTTATTTATTTTTAAATAAACCTAGTAGTTTAGAAACGACATTAAATTTTCTATAGATTCTATTCTTACATATTTTTTAAATACTATAGATAACTTATTCAAATTTTTATGTCAAGTTTCCTAACACTAATTTTTCTGCATTTTCTGCCACTTAAGGGCCTGTTTTTTCCATGATGATCTTGCACATACCCGCCCATGTTGGTGGAAGATAGTTTCAAGCATGAAAATAATATTAAAAGTGTGATGCAGGAGCATCCAGTGGTGTAAGGGCAATCTTGCATCACCCAAAAATAGTGAAATTTCAAGTTTATCATTTTTTAGATGTTTTTACATTTTTGGATACCCTTTTCGTCATAATAAAATTCCCAATTCACGGTTTTTATTTTCTCTTCCTGGGTGGAAAGATATTGCAATTTTTGTTGCCCAGATTTGCACCTGAAAATCTTTCGAGTGGGATTTGAGGCACCTAGAGCTTCCGGATCGGCCCTGAAACTTGCCGAAATCGGCGTAGCAAATTTTTAGTGCGTTCTTGACTTCGAGAGCTTTCCAACAGTTCGAACGGTTCGCGAATCGGAGTCCTAGATCAAAAGTTATGGCCCCGCGAAGTTGGCGCAGTTTCTAGAAGTTACCATTGCAAATGCCCTTTCCAAATTTGAACTTCATGTTGTAAATTTTTGGCGCCAAACTGCCTAAACTCAATTTGAATGTTGTTTTGGCTCCAAACTAATGAGGAGCTCTATTTATGGGTGGGTTTTCTAATTTTTGGGTAACTTTTTGGGGACAAGCTCGCATATTGCGAAAGGGTTAATCTGTAGCTTTCTGTAGCTTGTATATGTTGTAGAAATTGGGGATTTGAGATCCTCTGCATGTAAGAAGCTCCATTTTCTGAATAATAAAATGATTCTCTTGTTTGTGGGTTATTTTCTGTGTCTCGGGTTGTGCCTTCATCAAAGTGTGCCAAAGCACCAACGCTATGGATTGAGAACCATAGATAGGCTTGTCCATAATAGGGGGTAGATGTGCCAAGTCACCCACGAGTATAATAGACACACCACCAAAGTTGTATATGTCTACTAGGGAATGCTTTCCGCAATCAACTATCTATTTTAAAAGCAATAACTTTGGTCCCAAGAAGCTCATTTCATCAATTAAGATGTACTTAATATGTTTGTAGTCCTCTTGAAATATTGTCAATGGTTGTCCTTTCAATGGATTCATATCTCTTATTGGTATCGGGAGAGCAATATGCACTATGGAAGTACAAATATTGTAAGCAAAAACATCAATTGGCACCAAAGCAAGCAAATGATTCATTTTCTGTTTGAACAATGTATTTAGTGCTCTTTGTATCTTGTCAATGAGGAATTATTTACCTATTCCAGTAGTTCCTTGAATGATCATATGTAGTGGTGGTGATGCAGACGGTCCAAGATGGTGTTGTTCAATAATATTCAAAGCAAGCTTTTTCCTAGGAGATAGTTGATGGCAAAGTGTGGGAGTTCTAGACAAGCAAAAAGTGCCTTCAATTGTATGAAATTTACTTGTTGAAACAAAATATTCAACAATGTTATGAAGATTCTTTGGAACATAGTAGTTGTCCCACCTTTGATGTAGGTCAAAGTCCGGTCTACCCAAGAGTTGTAGTTGGTCAAAGCAAACATTATTTGTGGCACCAAGTTGAGAGAGAAACTCCCATTCATATTCATCTGGATGGGGAAAAGATAGCGCAATATAAGTATCACTATCACTACCCTCACCATCAGTAGGGGGGACAGTAATTATATTGACATGCCAAGTGTCATAGCTAGCAACATAAAATAGCCTCCAATTTTGTGTTATGTTTTCTCTCGTAAGGCCTATCTCAAGCTCAAGATTTTGGACAGGTTTGTATAGTGGAAATTTTGAACAACAAAATGTTTCGAAGGAATCACTTTGTTCTAGCAGGATGGTCTTGAAAAGTGGGTAAACAATTATGATAACAGGTTGTGGCTGAGCACACCAAGGTGCACCTTTGCGATTTTTCTGATATGTATAAAGTTGTGCATAATGAATAAGTGATAACGTCTCCATTTTAGCTAGTCTTTGCATGTAGGAATGAATATAACCACTGGAAAACTCATCACCACTGTCAACTATTTTCAAATGATGAAATGTATGCCTGCTAATGTTCAAAGACAAGAATTGCCAACTTGACATGACAAGGGGCAACTTTTGCAGCATATTGCATGTTTCTTGTGCACCAATGTCATGATCAACAACCAAATTAGTCATGAATTTTTGGTAGGAAATCAATGCTTTATACCTAGATGAATTTTTATTTGCAAGCCTTTACAAGATATCAATGTAGCTTTTAGATATTTTCTCAGACTTTGATGCATATTTGGAAATGTAGTTTAGCACATTTTTTCTAGACAATACTAGTTGGAAATCAAAATTTTCTTTCCAAATTGCAAGCATCTTAGGGATGTGGATATTAACATGCTCATCATTTCTTGCTGGTTTATATGAATTTTTCAATTCATCGTGAATTTCCAAAGTCGAAGATGGATGTGTAGTCCATGGAGCTTTGTAGCGACATCATAATTGGTGGCCCTTTTTCGTAAGGCAAGTGTATTGAGTGTACTTGGTATGTCTTTGCACCATGTTCAACAAATTTTCATAGTCAACCATTGGATCCATTGAAGAAATTTGTGTAGTATCAAGCAAGCACGGGTTCTCCAAAGTTGAGTGGTGCATCATTGATATGAGTTGCTCTAGGGAATGAGGATTCCATGTTGAGACATAGCAATCAAAGAATTTGTTTTCTTGCTGAAGCTCATGTGGGTTGGAATAATCAAGCATGTCCATGTTTGGGGCATCTAGGAGCCACAAGAAACTGTGTGCATGTGCTAACCCATGATGTTTCCACTCATACCTATACCAATAGTCTTTTGTGTGGAAAAGTCTCTCAATAATCTCTTCACAGAAAATAGTGAATTGCAAGTGCATGTGCAAGGTTTTTATTTGTGGTTTTTGTGTAATGTTCTCTATGAAACATCTTCAGGAGTATGGAAAATCCAATTGGGCATGAGGTTCAATCACCCTATACAAATCAAGGCCATTTTGTATCTACAGATCTCAAAGTAAAGAAAAGAGTCGGTGTACCAAGCTAGTGGATCATTGCTGCAAGCTCTTGTCACCACTTGGCCCAATATGAGAATGTTCCTCGCAAGGATGCACCAAAGCAAACAAGTTGGTTTTCTATTTGTATCTAGTGCCTCCCAAAGAAATTGTTGCAAAGCAATAACAGACTCTGTGATTCTTTCCTCCAAGTTTGTTTTCATAAAAACTAATGTTGATTGTTGGCTTCAATGTCTCATTATCAAATTATAAAGTAATATCTAAATATGACATGCCTCCCAAATCTATTATCATAGTATCTCATCAAGTGCAAGGCATATTCATGTAAGTGAATTTGTATGGTTCTCGATTGTAGGGGAATTTCCATGCTAGCGAGGAACAAGATTGGAAAGTCCATTCTCAATAACCCTTCTATATTATATTCATTGATAGGGATAGGATTTATTTCAAGCCAAGGCAAGGTATTTTAACTAGTGTCTTTAATTTTTAAGGCATCTCTAATTGCTTGCAATTCTCGAGGAGAATTGGGCATCAATGGAATAAATGATGACAAGTCCTGAAGGTCATCTTCCTCATCAACAATGCTTTCTACAGTTACCATTGGTTTAATTGGGTTAGGTGTTGGTTCTTCCATTATGTGTAGAAGATCATATATGTGAGTACTTGTAGAAGGAAAAAAACTTAAAGCATCACAATCTATTGCAACATCACTATATTATGGGTCATTCTCAATTTTATATATTAATGTAGCCATGGCATTATAGTTGTCAACATAACAATCATAGTTTATCCCCTGAATGCTAATTCTCTGCACAATCACGACTTCCAGATCATGTAGACAATGCAGGAAAAAAGTTGTAATGGTCATGATGTCTTGTGGGAAGCTTATAGTATGACCACTATATTTTTATTGACCCCCTCTAGCATGGGTTACTTATAAATTGGATCAACTCTGGCTATAAGCATTTCTTCGACTTGAGTAAGCTTTGCAAGGACAACTAGTTGTGGCCCTGGTTCCATTTTGTTTGCTATGCTAAATTGTGGACACCTTTTTTGGAAGCACAATGCAAACACACAATGCCAGTGCTAGATTCTTGGACTCTAATGTTGGCATAACTCTCATTGCAAATAGAACAAGTTTTCAATTCAAACAAAGCATCAATATGCCGACAGAAGGACTGCATAGCAATGCAAAAAGTTTCACCAAACATGTTACTTGAGTGATGGGTTTTTGATGATGCGAATGGAAAGGAATGGCCAACAAGGGTTTCTGGTAGTGTACAAGCACGTATTGTGGGGGAAGATTCACTGCTATGGTTGTGTTGCAGCTGCATAGGGGTGGGAGTTGAGGGGGTGCAACAACAAGCAAGTCTTGCTAGCGAGCTTGCTTGCAATGGTGGCATTCCTAGCTGGGAATGTGGCACTAAGCTAGGTGGCTCTAGAGCACATCTTTGTTGCAAGTACCTGGCTCACTGACCTGTGCAAATTTGGTCTTTGTGATGTGTATAATAAAGTTGGTTTATTTGGCATTTTGCAGCCTTTTTACAATCCAAACTCAATGTAGCATTTGAACTTGAAGAAGGCTACAAAGCGTATAGTAATAATATTAAGGAAAAAAACAAATGGCTGCAAACACAAAGTTAAAGGGAAATGGTATAACTAAAGCATTCAAGCTAATTGAATATGCAACAAAGTAGCCATATGTAGATAGCTACAATCAATAATACCCTATGGAAAGCAATACAAACTATATAACATGAACTATTTTAATATGTTTCAACCATTAACACAATATGGAAGCCATAAAGGAAACAATTTATTTGTTTGAACAATGGCCTAGATGGAAGACTCATAGAACAAAACAATCCATAGTAATAAAGTGATGCATAAAGAAGGAAAAACAAACACATGTCACAATTATTTTTTTTAGCAATGATTTATGGGAAACTACCAAAGCATACATATACATGTATATGTATAGATAAATGTATGTATCCATATGCATTTCATTTAAAACTACTTTCAAACTCCAAGTAAAAAAAACAAGAATGCAACCAATGAACAAATAGCTAATAAAAAAATGAAACAGAAGAAAGGAATGCCTACTCTCCACCCTAGCATATTGGGTCACAAAACCTTGTCAGAACAATCTCATTGGAGACATGACTAATTCAAAAGAAAATGCACCAATTGTAATACTAAATTTTCGTATTTATATGAATTAATGATAACACTATGCATTGACGAGAGTTCTTTTCAACAAAGCATTTTTAGTGTTAAACCAGGTCGCATATACTAGTAATTAGTCAAGTATGATGATACATAGTTTAATAATTCAAAACTCTTCTAAAAAAAAAGGTCTCATAAATGGTATAAGCTCAAATGTGTTGACAAATTTCTGCCCTATGATCAATCATGAAATGAATGTTGCTTATTACTCCCAATATAGCACCTTTCATTCTAATGACTATTTTTCGAGCGTAGAAATTATAATACCCAAGGCATCAAAATTGACATTATGTATTGCATGCATATATATGGATTTCCTACTTGCAAATATTAAACCATGGCGTAGGGGAGGGAAAATTTAGAAAATAAAAAACCCTCCATGTAGATAAATACTTTTCCCTATAGTCACTTATTAACAATAACCAAAGTAAGCATATATGGAAATGTCTTTGTAAATGGATATATATATATATAGATATATGCAATCTCTTTTCAATGGAGTGTGTAATGAATGGAAGTTACGATGCACTCTTTAAAGAAGAGTGAATTGTTGCTACTGTCCATGGCTATGCATTGTCCCTTCCTTCATTACACTCTCCACCTAAAATAACTTCACATTTTTTTATTGCACATGCATATACACATATACATATAGTACAATGAAGACAAGAATGTATTTGTAAACACTAGGTCAACAATTCATGAAGTTTGCTACTTGGAAATATAAAAGGATGTGTACGCCAGCTAAAAAAGCAAGAATGCAACCAATCAATATACAAGTAATAGAAAATGAAATAGACCAAAGAAATACTTGCTCTCCACCATACCATAGTGGGCCATGGAGCTGCATGGGGTCTTACCAAACCCTCGAGCAAGAACATACATTGCCCACCAACATGATCAATAGTGAAAACCAATGCTACTTACTATTCCCAATATAGAACCTTGCATAATAACAGTTATTACTAAGACATCACAATCAATAGTATGGATCAAATGCATATCTAGCAATTTCCTAGTTGTAAATATAAAACATGGTGCAAAAGTAAAAAATTAAAAAAATAGAAACATACACATTCACATATACTTTCCCCAATAGTGATCTATCGACATCAACCAAAGCATACACATATGTAACTACATTTGCAAATGTATTTATACATATGAAATGTTTTCAATGGAGAGTGCAATGAATGAACGGTATAATATACACTTTAAAAAAGAGTGTAACGTTGGTGCTCCTATGGTTGTACATCGTGCCTCATTCCTTCTAGTCTCCATCTATTAAACCTTCATGTTTTCCATTGCACATGAATGTATACATACACATATATATATACATATATTACAATGAAGACAAAAGTGTGCTTGCAAACACCCAAACAAAACAAAACAAGATGTACTGTCCACTCTACCATATTGGGAACACAACTTTTTGAGTGCACATGCATATATACATAGACATATATATATGGACCAGTTTTAGAGTTTTTTGGTGCCAGCAAAAAGGTTGTGAGCTGCTATTTGGTTTTGGTGAACCTGAGTTTGAATTTTTGTTAGCCTTCCTAGTTTTTGAGCTCTTTGGCACCGCGGAAAAGGTGGAGGATTTTTTATTTATTTAAGTATATATGCATACAACCATGTACAAAAATATCCACAACATAGCTAAACAACATATAGCAAATATGCAATGAAAAACAAGAAACCAAGGTTTGCTCTCCACCCGACCATATTGTGTCATGGAGCCCTATGGGCTCTCACCAAACCCTTGAGCAAGAACATAGATTTTCCATCCCTTTTACCAATGGTGGAAGTAATATTTCTCATCACACATAACATACATCATATCATTGCAACAAATCCTTTTGTGAAACATTTGTTGGAAAGGTCAGTCAAACTTCAACCTTCAAAGAAGCTTGCAATCTTGGCTCAGAGCTATGAAAGGAGGTAAAGTCATCGAAGAAAACCCAACAATGCCTTATTGAAAATTGCATAGAGTTTCACTATCTTTGTTTAGGTTTTTGAGCAGCGGGTGTTGGCACAACCATTGTAACTACACGAACACCATAGAATAATAAATGTTGATGCAAAGATGATGAGCTTCTATGAAGCTGCAAGTCCAACCACCTGCTATGAATTTTCTTTGAAGGTGGCTGCAACATATTTTCTATTTTTTGCATGGGCGAATCACTCCAAAACCAATACAAAAAATTATTGGCAATGGCAATAATAATGAGAGTGATGTAGAATGCATGTTCCATATGTATAGATATCTATGTATGTGAAGGAAGCACAAAGACGTGCATAGTGGCAGAACCATTTGAAATATTGTTTCACTTGTGGTTCGTATATTGTTGCATTCTATATTGCTTGATCTCTATCAATACAATCTTGATATTTTCAGATTTTGATAAGTTTCTATTGAGAGAAGACTATATTGTTGGTAAAAACAAATATTGTTTAATCTATGGTCCACATTTTATGGCTATCATTTTGCAAGGTTATGTTACTATGAATCTTTTTGTTTGATGGCTTTGTCCATCTAGCTCGTTGTTGAACCAAATATTGTTTGATCTGTGGAATTTTTTTGTGGCTATGGTTGTAATGGAGTAAAATAGTTAAGGGTATGTACAGGATCATCATGGAAAAAACTTGCCCTTAAGTGGCAAAATATTCAAAAAATTCAAAGTTAGGCAACTTGACATAAATTTTTTTGAATAAGTTCTCTATATTATTTTAAAAATATGTAAGAATATAATCTATAGCAAATTGAATGTAGTATCTAAACTACTAGGTTTATGTTTTAAAAATAAAATTTATTCAGTGAAAATTTGAAATTTCAATGCAGTAGTACTTAAATTTCAGGGAAAAAATAAAAATTAGGTGTCTGTTTGACCACCCTAACCACAATAAAATGATAATATTTTTTAATAAAATTTTAGATATAAGTAGAGGACTCATGTCCTGATGTGATTCATATTTTTTGTAAGTTTTTTCGAAGTAAATAATTAATGATGAATTTCTTATTACAACTTTTAAAAAATATAAAAATTCATATGTCTGACCACCTTAACTTGGTCAAAAACTCATGAAATTCAATAATTTTTTTTAAATTCAATAGTATGTGAAACATAGAATGTGACGCATATTTCAGATTCAAAAAATGTGATACCATTTGAAGGCTATAAATGTTTTTCAGTCGGCCTATCAATCAGGACTTTAGTCATAATTCAAATAGAAAATGAATTATAATTATTTATTAAATTCAAAGTAAAGCATAATTTATATTCGTGGAAAGCTGAGAATCTCCTTTAAAAACCCTTTTTGTTTTATCAATTTTGAGTAAAAAAAAAAGTCGTCAACCACATAGGCCATCATATCACTTACATATCTCCACTTTTTGGCCCATCATGATCGTGCACATACCCTTAATATTATACAATTTATGTTTGATTGAAGTAGGCATTGTTGATTACTATTCTCTACCTAGGCCATGCCATCTTTTTTTGAAAAAGATGTTGAGAAGCCCATATTGTTTCAATTTTCTATCAAGTTTTGTTGATGGAAAACAATATAATTTCACATGGCCTTGCCATTGCATTTTTTTTTGTGTGGGAGTTTGTTTATTCCTTCATATTTTTAGCTATGTTTAGTAAGGAATTACATTGTTAACATTACTCACCCTTTGTTGATTTTTGTTGTCTAGTTTCCCATATATTGTTTCATTTTCAATAAAGTCTTGTTGAAAATGTTGTATTGTTTGAATTTTCCTCAAGGCATTTCTCTCATAAGCCTATATTATTTGTTAAAAGCAATATTGTTTCATAATTTAATGTTGTTAATTTATATAGATTTGTTGTCTTTTTTAAGAGATGTATCAGTATCTACAACTATTCATATATCTACTTGTGGACATGGTTGTATGCATGTGTACATTTACGTATTTATATAGATAAATATACATCCATGCAATTAAAATTTTGTAATGCATACAACTTTCTGCTACAGATGTGTGTGTGTGTGTGTGTGTGTATGTATATGTATATACATATATACATATATGCATATATACATATATACATATTTATACATATATATAGATATATATATATTTCTTAAGTTAGTATATATATATATATAAATTTGCAAGATCATCTTCATTGAACCTTAATTTCTTTATTCTTTGAATAAGAATAATTGAAATGATAAATGAAACAATTTATTCAATCCAATAGAAGAAAAAATAACAGTGCCCTATGGAAAATAACACAAAGTATTTTAGTTCTTCAACAAGTATTAGATGCAAATTCTACAAAAGCATAATGCAAGATACCAACCGTTATGCAATTTTTAACGATTTTTGTTGTCTAGCTCCAACTATATTGTGCCATTTTTTATAAGGTCTCTTCAAAATGTTATCTTGTTTCAATTTTCGATAAGGTGTTGTTGAGAAAAGACTATATTGTTTGTTGAAAGAAATATTGTTTTGTTTATGGTTTTGTTATGTGGCTATTGTTTTGGTTGGGTTTTGTGGCTACATTTTTGTGTTTTCTTCCAAATGGGCTACTATTGGAACCAATGTTGCTTGATTTATGGATTTCGTTCTCTAGTTATGGTTGGAAGAGAATATAATAGTTAATGTTGTACACTTTATGCTCTGTTGCATTGCGTATTGTTGATTATTATTCTCTATCTTAGGCTATATTGTTTCATTTTCGATAAGGTGTTGTTGAAAATGCTATATTTTTCACATTTTTTTTAAGGTTGTGCTCATAAAGAAGTATTTTTTTTGCATCAGTTTTTCACTGTTAATTTTTGAGAAGGTTCTATTAAGAAGGCTATATTGTTTCAATTTTTTTGATAGGTTTCTATTGAGGAATTGGTATATTTTAAATCCGATTTGTTTAAGCGAAACTTTTTGGGTTTATGTTTATGGATTCTATCTTGTGGCTAAAAATATATACAAATGTGGCATTTGTGTCAAAGAGTTTTGGATGTAGTTGCAAGAGAAGAGATGGAAAGAATGACATATAGCCTTACCTTGTATACAAATGGAATATAGCTGCAACTTAAACACCCCATTCAGAATTGTTGATTATACTTCTCTTGTTTAACCTATATTGTTTCATTTTCGAGAAGGTTGTTGAAAAGGCTATATTGTTTCAATTTTCGATGAGGTTTTGTTGAGGAAGAAGTGTTTTATGCATAACAATATGTTCTTATATTTGTTATTATATATATAGTATATATATATATATATGTTCATTGAAGGTCAATGAGAAGCAGTGGGATTTTGTGGATATAGACAAAAGACAACATGACAATAGACATGAGCTTGATGCATAGAGGCTTCATGAAACATTTTGTACTATTGACCCCTTCTTCCTTAATCAAATCAATTGTTTGATGAAGCCTCTATGCATCAAGCTCACTCCTCTTTTCATTATATGTATATATATGTATATACATATATATACATATGTATATATATATTTATATACATATATATACATATGTATATATATATGTATATACATATATATATATATACATATATGTGTGTGTGCGTGTGTGTATGTGTGTGAGTGTGTATACATACATACATACATATATGTTATTGTATATGCATATATACATATATATAAACATATATTTCTAGCCTTCCGGTGGGCATGTAAAAGATGGCGGAGGTGATTGTTGGATACCTTGGGAATACGGTGGCACATTTCATGCAACATGCATAGAGAAGGCCACTAGAATTGAATGTTGGTTCCCATCAACATTAATTATTGTATGCTTTGCATGTACTGGCAACAGTTGTAATATATGAGGAATTTTTGATAAGGCATTGTTTGGTGTTGTTCTGTTGCTATACATGTTATCAGAACCGTTAGTGAGGAAGGTAATATTTTGAGAGGGTGATAGCTCGATCAATCTTTGTGCAGCTTCTGTGAATGAGGGTAGAGGCTATTTTGTGTTTTTTGCATGGGGAAATGTTTACAAAGAAAAAGAAAAGTGTCGCTTGTAATAATATTATAACCATTTTTATGTAGGAAAGCTAGCAGGAAGAGGTACATGTTGGAAAACTATTAGCAATAGTATTTGATTTGTGGTTCATGGTCTGTGCCAAGCCATGTTGTCTAATTTGCAATAAGGTATT
Source organism: Sequoia sempervirens (assembly GCA_007258455.2). Lineage (NCBI taxonomy): Eukaryota > Viridiplantae > Streptophyta > Pinopsida > Cupressales > Cupressaceae > Sequoia > Sequoia sempervirens. The sequence continues at coordinate 58,869 of VDFB02061569.1, forward strand.
GTTGGTTGTTTCAAATGTTGATTAGCTGTTGTTCAGAAAATACTATATAGTTTCTAAAAACAAAATAGTAGCTCATATATGGTTCAGGATGTGTGTGTATGGTTTTTCATGGATTTGATACTTTGAGTTTTTGTGGGTTTGAGTTTATGGTTTCTGTGTTGTGGCTATGGTTGCAAGACTCTAGGAACAAGGTAGCATGGATAGAGCTAGTGGGAAGAGGTTTGCTTGAACCAAGCGAAAAGAGGTGCATATCGGGAAAACCATTTTCCACACTATTACACTTGCAGTCCACGGGTTTTTGCAGGCTATACTATTTTATGTGCAATAAGGTTCTATTGGTTGCTTCAAATTTTGATAACGTGCTGTTAAGAGAAGACTATATTGTTTGTGATAAAGACTATTGTTTGGTTTAAGGCTTGTTTTTCATCGCTTTGGTTTTGCATGGGTTTCTAACTATGATTTTTTGTGTTTTGTGGTTTTTGCACTTGTTCGATGTTCAAACCAATATTGTTTGATTTATGGCTTTTGCTTTGTGGTTATGGCTATAATAGAATAAAATAGTTACTCTTATACACTTTGTGTTAGATTCCATTAGGCATTGATGATTATTGTTCTCTTGCTTTAGCTATATTGTTTCATTTTCAAAAAGGTGTTGTTGAGAAGGTTGTATTGTTTCAATTTTTGATGAGGTTCTATTAACAAAAGAGTATTTTTTGTATGATTTTGTTGTCATCAATCTTTTGTGGGTCTCTCTTCAAGGTTCATGTTTTGTGGCTATGGCTCTACATCAGTTTGTAATTGTGTATACTTTTTGTTTTGCAAGTTTCCACTTCTAGGTTGGTGTTCAAACCAAGGGTATCTGATTTATGGCATCTGTTGTGTAGTTAAGGCTACAACAAAGTGAAATAGTTAATCTTATCTAGTTTATGTTTGATTCAATTGGAAACTGGGCATAGGTTTCTTACTGTGATATTTTGTTTGATGCCACCATTGATCACAATGGTGGATAATACATTTTCCCTATGTGCAGATACATATATATGTCATAGTGGGTGCATACAATATTCATACACACTGATCACTATGTTCATTCTATTGCTACATTTTCTGAATGGCAAGCTATATTGCAAGTGTTAGATGCAAGGTTTATGCCACTATTCATGAAGTGTAACAAATCACATGCACGATGGTTGGTTACCCCCTATTTATGTGAACTTTGGTCATAATTTTCCCTAGCCTTCCCATCTTTTTAGCCTTCAATAGAGATGGTGGATATTTTTTTATTTTTTAAATAAAAATAATTTGGTGTGTCAATAAAGAAGGCTAACAAAATTAAATGCTCATTCACATCAGGCCTAATTGATGTATGGTTCACGTGTGGTCAAATTGATGTTTGCAAAGTAATAAAATAGTAAATGTTCTTGTTGAAGGATAATTGTTACCTATCTAGACCTCAATAAGGGTTTGTTACAATGGAATGCTATATATCAAGTGTAAGATGCAACATTGATGAGACTAGTATTAAGGGCTAGATAAATAATAACTACCCTTGAAACCATACAAAAATAGCCAACAACAACCCAATGTGAAGAATGTGTACTATTTTATCACTTTGCAACTATGGCTACACACATATACGTTTACAAAGGGAAATCTATACACACATATATGTATGCAAAGCTATATCTAGACAATACACATATATGTCCATAGGTGGACCTCAAACATATGAATATTGTTTGCATGAAATGTGAAAAACACACAGATCTGTGCATGTGAAATATGAAATGAAACACAAGATACATCATTGACTAGCCTAATCAATGGTAAAATTGACATGCCTTATTAGACTTACTATACAAGCTATGGCTACAATGTTTGCTACATATGTTGTGCAACCCAATCTACAACCCAACATTGAACAATGCCTTAGTCCAAATAACATAAACTACCCAATTACTTTGGAAATTTTTAAATCCAAGCTATTATTGCAACCATCCCCAATACATGGACCCCATACATGAAACAATGTTTCCATGAGAATTCCCCAAACAATAAACATGGTGACAAGTATATATCAATGCTACCTACATCTAATTTCACATACATACATATTTGGAAAAACCAAAAAAGAAAGAAAACAAACACACACTTTTTTGTGCATATATACTTCCAAGAAACAAAATGCTACACATGAATACAATAGATGCAATGCATATATATGCAGCTCAAAAACAAAAGTCACATGAATATATATAAATCTGATGTTAGATGCATATATATATATGCATTCTTGGTTGTTGTTAAATGGCTTCTAACACATTATTTAATTTATGGTTTCCATCTAGTGGTGAAAGTTGCAAAGCAATCGAACAATCAATAAAAACATATACAATAAGCAATACAATAGTCAAAATATATTCACAAAAAAATATTTAGTATTCTAAAGTCACCAAAGCAACTGAATAGTCTATGCCATTTACAAAAAGGCATTGTTGACTGTAGGTCTGTAGCCTCGGCTTATAACCAAAGTTAGAGCGCAACAACCAAAAACACCTTGCAAAGTGCAATTGAAACCGATAGCCTCCCAACTAGCCAGCAACCCTCCCCATATCACTAAACTTCTAGTAGAAGTGGAAAAGGTGGCAGATGGGGCTAGAACATGCTAAGAAGCTATAAAACAACATTTAACAATTCCTTATAGAAAACAACATAAACTATATAGTGTTGCAAACATCAACACAAAACAAAATCCTTCAATGAGACGAGCATGATTTAAACAAAGACCTAGAAAATAATTTTTCCAACATGAACCTATCAATAGATGCAAGAATGAATATAGATAAGTTTAAATCTAGGACCATATGGTTGTTGCCTAGGAAAATGAAATAAAAATCACTTGACACAGCTTGTCATAGTAGCATTGCTTTATGTATGGGCTACATATTTTGTCGGTATGGGAATAATAGGCTACATTAAAAAATCAGCTCAGTAATTGGGAACTTTATATTATTTTCAGTTAGACATTGTTTAATGTAGAGATACACTTTCAACAACGCAACGTACATAGTCACCCACATCTATTCTTCACAATGCAAGTGGGTATGTGCAGGATCATCATGGAAAAAATAGGCCCTTAAGTGGCAAAAAATTTAGAAAAATCAGGGTTAGGCAACTTGACATAAAAATTTGAATAAGTTATCTATATTATTTCAAGAATATGTAACAATAGAATTTGTAGAAAATTGAATTTAGTTTCTAAACTACTAGGTTTATTTAAAAATAAATAAAATATATTTGGTGAAAATTTGAAATTTCAATGCAGTAGTACTTAAATTTCAGAGAAAAAATAAGAAGTAGGTGTTTGTCTGACCACCCTAACCATAATAAAATGATAATACTTTTTATAAGATTTTATATATCAGTAGAGGACTTATGTTAGGATGTGATGCATATTTTTTTGTAATTTTTTTCCAAGTAAATAATTAATTATGAATTTTTTATTACAACTTTTTAAAAATATAAAAACTCATGTCTGACCACCTTAACTTGGTCAAAACTTCATGAAATTTAATGTTTCTTTTTTTAATCATATAGTATGTGAAGCATAGAATGGGATGCATGTTTGAGATTCAAAAAATGTGATACTGTTTGAAAGTTTTAGATTTTTTTCAATCAGCCTATCGATCAGGACTTTAGTCATAATTCTAATAGAAAATTAATAATAATTATTTATTAAATTAACATTAAAGCATAATTTATATTGGTGGAAAGCTAAGAACCTCCTCTAAAAACCATTTTCATTTCATCAATTTTTGGTAAAAAAAAGTTGTCAGCCACATACCCTACAAATACCCATAATATTGCCACTTTTTGGCCCATCATGATCCTGCACATACCCAAGTACAAGTATATATATATAGGATTAAATACAATAATTCTAATGAACAAGTCTATAATTGTCATTGGACGTTCCATAGGAAATATTACAACAACAAGAAAGTTATATGCAAGTCCACTAAAATGGAAGACACATAAATAGCTACAAAGAAACTGCTCCCAAATAGCCATGAAACAAAAAACGTGAAGGCCACATAAATACCTCAAATATAAACAAGTCGGACTATACACCAAAAGGGCTACACATGCAAGAAAATCATGTTTGCATTTTTTTGAATGCACATGGTAAATATCCAATACAAGTGTTAGAAACAAAAAATAAACAAGGGGAAAACTTACAGGTTCGGTGTCGGAGGGTTGTTGAGCACCCTGGGGAGAGCTAGAGTCTACAGGCATTGCTGGGGCTGCTCTTTGAAAAGGACAGAGCTGCAACACCGGTGACTAGCCACAAGCTCTATTATGACAACAACACAACATCCAAAGATTCAATTAAACCAACAAAGGCTTACAAGCTCCGTTCCCAATTTTTAAATTACAAAATTTTTTACATTTCAATTTCTTTTGTTGGGACATTTAGAATATGACCAAAAAAATAGTATAAAAAAGCTACATTTTACATAACTCTTCATTAATGATTTCAAAAGCAATCTATGTTCCCCTAAGAAAACCAACCTAGAACATGCATTGTCCATCAGTGTGATGAATGGTGACATCAATGTTCCATATAACAACAACAATACAACTTATCATTTAAGGAATGTCCCAACAAAAATTAACATAGCAATCACTATGTATCAATGTCATTTGCATCCACTGTGGCATACATACATATCTACACATAGGGGAGAAATGAATTTCTGATTCATGCCCTTCGTTTTCTAGCCATGGTTACAATGCTAGAAAATAGTGAACACTATACAATTTATGTTGATTTGCATAAGGCATTCTTCATTGTTATACTCTAGCCTAAGCTACATTGTATCATTTTCAAAAAGGCGCTATTCAGAAGCCTATATTGTTTTAATTTCAGGGTATGTGGAGGATCATGATGGGCCAAAAAGTGGTAATATGATGGGTATGTGGCTGATAACTATTATTTTACCCAAAATTGATGAAATGAAAAGGGTTTTTAAAGGAGATTCTCAACTTTCCACCAATATAAATTATGCTTTACATTGAATTTAATAAGTAATTATTATTCATTTTCTATTCAAATTATGACTAAAATCCTGATTGATATGATGATTGAAAAAAATCTATAGCTTTCAAACGGTATCACATTTTTTGAATCCAAAACATGCATCACATTATATCCTTCACATACTATACGATTAAATAAAGAAAAATTGAATTTCATGAAGTTTTGACCAAGTTAAGGTGCTCAGACATACAAGTTTTTTTTTATTTTTAAAAAAGTTGTAATAAAAAATTCATAATTAATTATTTACTTGGAAATTTTTTTTAAAAAAATATGCATCACATTGGGGCATGAGTCCTCTACTTATATCTAAAATATTATAAAAAAATATTATCATTTTATTGTAGTTAGAGTGGTCAGATAGACACCTACTTCTTATTTTTTTTGTGAAATTTAAGTACCACTGCATTGAAATTTCAAATTTTCACCAAATAGTTTTTTTTTTTTAAACAAACCTAGTAGTTTAGAAACTACATTCAATTTTCTACAAATTCTATTGTTACATATTTTTGAAATAATAAAGATAACTTATTCAAATTTTTACATCAAGTTGCCTAACTCTGATTTTCTTGAATTTTTTGGCACTTAAGGGCATGTTTTTTCCATGATGATCCTAGACATACTCTTCAGATAAGGTGTTTACAAAATGCTATATTGTTTGTTAATAGAAATATTGTTTGATCTATGGATTGCATGTATTCAGTTGGAAACCATCACCCAATGAAAACAAACAAAAATAACCTCCAACCAATCTTATACACATTTTGCTAGATTCCATTGCCCATTGTGGATTATGACTATTCCATAATATTGTTTTTCTGCACATCTAATATTGTGTATGTACATTTCTATTGATACTTGAAATGAAATCAATAGATATAAAATTCAAGAATGGCTTCTGGATGACAACATTAACTCTATAATATTAACTATTTTATTCTACATTGTGAATGAAAGTATATAGCCAAAGGCAGAGAACAACAATTAGCATTATGTTATGAAAACAACACAAATTATTTTAATATATTGCAACCATTTGCACTAAACAGAAGCCATAGATGAGAAAATATTAAATTTTCCTGTGTAGATTTGTATGTATGTAAAAGCAGATGCAAGGAATACACATACGCACTCTTCCCAATGTTTATTATTTTCTAAAAAATAGTTATTTGTTTGAACCTTTACAGAGCATACTTCAAATGATATACTTTATATTAACTGTTATATAAAACATTGAAGCGGTTTTCCTAATTTTTTATTTTGTTATACAATTTATATTTAATTCCATTATGCATTTTTACTTACTATTCTTTGGCTTGGGATATCTTATTTTATTTTCAATAGAGTGCTGCTAAAGAGGGTATAGTATTTCAATTTTTGATAGGCTATGTAGACACGTGAAATTAGCATCATGCATTTGATTAGGTCATATTCATCCATTCATCAAATAAATCAAGTTTATTTATCAATCTCCTAAAGTCATCAGTTTAAATTAAATAAATCAACTTGATCCTAACATCACCCTCCTTGATTAAATAAATCAAACCTTTATTTAATTAAGTCTGAAATCACCTTCCATCCATTTTGATTTAAATAAATCAAAATATTCAAGTCAAATTGGTAAAATCATCTAATCATCATCTAAGTTAATCTAATCCTAATTAAATCTAATATAATGCATGTCACATCCTCTAGCTTTTCCCACTTGTACCAATAAATCAATTTATTGATTTATTAAAATCAGTATTTTCCATCAACATTGCATCTTTGAGGAATATTTCCTCAAATTTGAATTCAAAAACAAGTTGACATGTACATCCAACAAGCATTTAAGAGGTCTTACATGTCTCTTACATGTCCCTTGCACAAGTCAAACTCAACATTTAACTCTCAAATTCAAATTTGAAATCTCCCTCTCTTTGGCACATTGACCAAAATGTGGTCATCCTCCAACCTATCACAAGTTGACAAGTGGCCTATTTTCATTAGCTTGGCATTCTTATATCATTCTATTCTATAAATAAAGATAATCTCCATTGGTTTAATCCTCCACAATCTTAGCATTTCATCTCCACAACTTGATCCACAAGGCTTATCCAAAGTCACTCTCTTCAATTGAGAATTGATTTTCTCCACCTCATATCATCTTCAAAGCAGTTTCATCACATAGCTTATCCAAAGAGGTTGGGAAAGGGCTATTTTCCAATCAAAATAGCACCAATCCCCCTATAATATGTTGGTTTGATCATTCGAATAATGTTATATTGTCTTTTGCTTACTTTTGTACTTTGTTTTCATTATTCTTGTGTTCAAATGAATTTTATAGGGAGTATTGAATTTTCCTTGTTTAAACTGACCAAATGTTAATATTTGTCTTAGTTTGAGCAAGATTTGTAGGTCAGTGCTCACATGCTACTATTGGGAAGGCTAGTTTCTCTCAATTTTTGATAAGGTTGCATTCTTCATGTGCAAGAGTTGTACAAGAACAAGCCATTGTGGGATCAACATTAATTGTTGTATGGTATCCATATTGTGGGGATGGTTGTAATTACACCTGATATTCCACACCTCATGAAACATACTGTAAGTAGGCACAATGAAACATTGGAAAGCAGTCTTTTCCTACAGTGCATGTAGTTAGAATTGTTATAAAATCCATGGCAAATACCATGACTTGTGATTTCTCAGAAAATTCCATGAATTTTATAATGCTTCACTGCATTCTTTGTAGGAAAAAATAGCTCCTTTGCTTCTTCATTCTAGCAAAACTTAGATGCATATCCTATTAATCTATTTACCTTTCCCATGGGATTTATGTATATATATACACATATATGTATACATATACATATATATACATACACATACATACATATACACAAATATATATACATATACACAAATATATATACATATATATATACATACACATATATACACATATATACACATACATATTATTTCATTCATGGTTTCCATGTAGAGGCAATAGTTGCAAAGAAATAAAACAATGCACAAAAACACACAGAAACAATGCTACATAGAAAAAAAACAATATTGGTTACAGCAGCGACCAAGATTGGAAAAACACAACAAAAGAACATAGATACACAGTAACAAGGCAACACACAATCAAACAATATTTCCTTCCACCCACTGTAGCTCCACAGAAACCATGAATGACACAATATATACACACACACACATACATATATACACGTATGTATATCCCTTGCATTAAACGTGTATTCCATATTTTGTATCATACATTATAAAACTCTTTAAATCTGCTGATTTACATATTCTCTATCAAATACAGATGTTCACCACACTAAATTTCACATTTTTTTTGTTATTTTTCTACAATAGAATCCAACTATAATGGTAAATTTGATGAACTAATTGCAAAATTAGGAACAATGGTCAAATAGAAAATTAGATCCTAATTTTGTTTCTATTTGTGACAAGATTTTGTTGAGAAATAAGTATATTTTTACTTGGGTTGCTTGTTATGAATGTTTGTTGGTTTCTCTTTATGGGTTTTGTTTTGTGGAAATGTTTGGAACAAAATATAATTGTTTACCTTTTTCAAATCTTGTTGGTTGTGGTTGTGTATCCTTGGATATATTTGTCTTCAAAATCCTACATTGTTTCAATTTTTGATAAGGTAAAATAACATAAACTATTTTAGGAATTACACCTCTTCCCACTTTCTTTCTTAGCTCTTTGTTCTTTCTCTACTGCCTACAAAGAATGGCCACAAAATTATCAAAACCCACACTTTTCTAGTGCTTTTGCAACCATCAACACATGCCAAAAACACAAAAGAACCTCCAACCACCTTCACAGAAATTTCACAGCCAATGAACGCACTTGCAACTTCATAGAAGCTTTCCCTCCTCACTCACAGCTATCTTGAACAAAAAGACAAACCCAAAGGATCACACCCTAGAAGAATGTGTTAACGTAAATTGCACAACAATTCTCTTTTTTTACAAGGACTTTAAAGATAGATGTTACTTGCACCATCACCACTACATGGAAACCATACAACAATTAATGTTGATTCCATTTCACTACCCTTCTCTAGCATTGCACCAAATGCTTTTTATTTAAAAACCTAAAAAACAATCCGCCACCTTTTCCACGATGACAAAGACCTCAAAAAACCTAGAAGGCCAATGGAAATTCCAACAAAAGTTCACACAACTAGCCGATATATATATATGTATGTATGTATGTATGTATGTATGTATGTATGTATGTATGTATGTATGTATATATCTTAGATGTATGTTGTAGACATGTGAAATATATATACTGATATCGCACACTCGATCCTTATGTACTAACATCATTTCATCTTGAATTATCCCTCTGTCTAACCATTTAATAGAATAGCCTTATTTGATTAAAGTCATCATAATTCCCCTTTTTAATTAAACAAATCCCTCAATTTAATTAAATCATTGTCTCTATGTAATTAGCTAGCTCATTTCACCTTCCTATCTTTATTTAATTAAATAATCCATAATTCATTTTATTAAATCTCTATAGTTCCTCTATTAAATTAAATAAATCAAACATTTATCTAATTTAATCAAACATCACCCCCTTTGGTTAAATAAATCAAAATATTTATTTAACTAGGTCTTAATCATTTTCATCTCTTTTTTATTTATTTTAACCCACAAGTCTAAATCAATTAGTCAAATCACCTAATCTCCTCTTAAATTGATCAAAACCTGATTAGTTTAATCTAATTGCATGTCACATCCTCTAGGTTTTCCCACTTGCACAATAAATCAATTTATTTGATTTATTAAATCTCTATTTACTTTCAAAAAGGAATCCAAGTGGGAATATTCTTCAAATTTGAAATGTCCCCCCAAATAGACATGTACATCCAACAAAGCATTTAAAATCTCTTACATGTCATTGTGCATTGAGCCAAGTGGCATTCAACTCCTCTTTCACCCCCCCTAAACATGTCATTTCATCAAGTTCAAATATTCAAACCTGCACATTGATCAAAATGTGCTCATTCCTCTACCATTCACATAATGACATGTGGCTTCTTCTCATTTGTTGAAGATTAGTCCCACATTCATTCTATCTTTCAATCTTCAACTCTTTCTTTCTATAAAGAGAGAGCTCAGCCTTCATTTTGATCATCCACAATTTGAGTAAACCTACTATGCTCAAATATTTAGCAATCTTCATCCATACTTTCGAATTTGTAGCTAGGATATGCAGGTTTTCATCTTGGAGAACTCATCACTCTTCATCAAAGTGGATCAAAATCTTCATCAAATCATCAAAGCTAGCATTGGAGTTGGGAAAGGGCCAATTTTCACATCAAATTGACACCAACTCCCTCAAGAGATCAAGAACTTACATTGCTTTCATAGGATTTAATCTCTTTTATTGATTTCTCATTGTATTGCTTTCATTTTCCTATTTTGATAATTGATAAATGGATTTATTGAGGGATCTATATTCTAACTTGCATTTGAATCTAATTTGTTGTTTGTTTATTATGTTCTTGCAGGTTTAGGATCTAGGTTCACACATTTGGCGCTAGAAGCTAGAAGATGAAATCACATTTTAAAATAAAATTTCATGCTTTTTTGTGTTTTTATGTGTTTACAGGAAACAACACTGTTCACAGTCCAGCGGGCCATATAGAGCCGCTCACAGTCCAATGGGGCTATACAAAACCACTCTAAACTACAAACTACACTGTTGGAAAAAAACTACACCGCTCCAAACTTCAAATTGCACCACTGGATCTCCAATGTCACCATGTAGCGCCACTATAAACTCCAAACAAAGCTGTCATCACAGATAGAACCGTTGGACTTTCTTGATTTTTCTTTCAAACTTAAAATGCTCATATCTTGGTCATTTTTTGGTCTTTTGCAAAGCTTTTTCTTTTGAATGGGGTATAATTTCATAACATATCCAATGGTGTAGGTGTTTCTCAACTTTGATAGAGTTAAAATTTTCAAATATTCACCTAAAGTCAAAACACATTATAACTTGGTCTAAGTTTTAGGGTTTTTATGCTTAATGATTCATCTATCCCCCATATCCTTTTGTTTCTTGATCTCATCTAACATTTTGAACACTTTTGCAGGTTAGGAAATCAAAAAAGGGGAGGAGGAAACAAAAGAAAAGCTTCTTATGACATCATTTCTCTATTGTATCAAGTGTCTTTAGACACTCTTGGAAGCAATTATAATTCCAAGTTTAAGGATTTTATCTCTTCAAGCTTTTAGGACTCAACAGATTTCAATTTGGGCTCTAAAAAGAACAAGACAAAGGGATTAAAAAGAACCTTAGGAAAATTTACTAGATTTTGTTTAAGGTTAACAATTGAACAATCAAATCTTACACTTATTTTGGTGCACTAAAAATAATTCACTTTTTCTTTGTGGACTTCAAATGAACAAGTGTTGTCATTATTTTGTAATTATTTATACAAAGTAATATCATCAAAAGACGTGTGCGCTTCTCTCGCACCTCACGCTGATCTTGAGAATCAAAAGGATTTTGGTGACATTAAGTTGCGTAAGTAATTTCCCATCCACACTTCAATTTGGGTTTAAAATTGAAGAACAAACTTTGCGAGTGTGAGTAAACCTATTGTATGTGTTCTCCCTTTGTTTCTAAATGAAGGATGATCAAACTATGAATATGTTTACTTGATTTTGTTTATCTTAGAGGGCATGCCTTGGGGAAAAAGTACTCACCCAAGGGAACCAATCAACCGGTAACACTTTCAACCCGAGAGTATTTCTAGTCGGGATATAAATGTAGGTACTGGAATAAATGTCAGTATCATGTAGTTGGATTCAATGAGAAGGGAAACAATGGTCTCTTGCCACATTGGATCAACTCCTATGAACAAAAAATATGAATTAAAACCCTTGTTGTAGAAAGGCCAAAATCCCTATCTATTTGTTGGTGCAAGAATGGTCATTTTGAAGCCACCCCACACTTTTACGGTCTTTAGTACAAATGGAAAGCACGCCATGGGATTTTCATGGGTGTTGATTCTTGGCTACCCCATATAAGTGAGTGTCGTGGAGGGGAGCCAGTGGGGTCAAGCATCTAACCATTCACTGAAGATAAGTGTAGCTGGAAATGTCCAAGTGGGGACTCAACAAATATAGTCGTTCATATCCATAGGGTTGTGATTTTTCTTGAAATCAAAACACATTGCTTGATCGAAAATATTGTAAAACAAACATTCAACATTGGAATCAAAATCTCAAAACTTTTAGGAGAAGCAAATATCCTTGAATGAATTCACATGCTATTGCTTGCTCTTGGGATTCTTATCCTTAGAGGCTTCTAAACATTTGTCTTTCATCTCAAATTTTATCCTACTAAAGTCAACATTAGGTAACCTTTTCCTTGATTTCCTCAATTTCCACATAATGCACTTTGTGGGATGAAAGAGAATTAGGACATTGGACATCTAGTTTAAAAATCAAATCAAGAGTGTGTTTGTGATAAAAAAGAACTCATTAAGCAAACTTAAATCAATTGAACCCCACACATGTTCTTGGTATCTTTTGGTCATATGGTTTTCATGTGAACATTGGTCTTTTGGTTTGAACCACTCTTAGAGAAAAGCATGTTCTTCACTATCACAGTCTAGTAAACAAGTCCTTCTTAGGTTCATTGAGGATCAAAATCAAACACTTCATCTAGTCCAAACATTTATCATCTCCATCTCACAAAAAAATTTATAGCTTTGAATACATCATTCTAGACTTGGGTAAATCATCAAAATCAAAATCACCTTGTTTAGTTAGGAGTATGGGAATGCGTCCTTTCTCATGCCTCTAGTTAAATCAGCACACCATTTGAACGAGTTCATCCTAAGATAACATCTAATATCTTAGGGTTTACAAGTTCATTATCCAATCAAACCAATCAAAATCAAATCCTAAAGTCTAGCATTGATCCAAAGTTCCTAAGAAAAACAACACCCATATCATTCACCCCTTTCATCCTTCATCTCATCATTGGTCCTAAACACCTTAGAGGTCACTTTTACAACAAGGTCAAAACAAAAGAAAAATATGGAATATAAACTTGATCCATACATCATAAGTGGTATAAACCAACCAAATTATCAAAGCCTTACAATTCCAATTGATTTTCAAAAGTCACATTTATACAATCCATACATGGGATCATTATCTCCTACAAACCTCAATGGTACAACAAATGTGAGTATACCCAATCTAAATTTTGGAACACCTTTTCCGATGGTAGATTTAAATCCAATTCCAAACTTACAAATCTATTAACCAAATACTCAATGCATGAGTCTTCAATAAAACAACATTATCCCACCAAATCCATACATTCCAAATGAGAATATACCAAGTACAACTATACCAAACATGAACATTTTGAATCCACACTTGGTAAACTTTTGGATAGATATGTTTTCAAATCACACAAATTTTGTTCAAAATCCATCACACCCATATGTCCCCCTCACCTTTCATAAACCTAATGACCCATCATCATCATTTCACACAACCCCTCAAACTTCTCTCCCTATGACCTCACAAGGAGAAGATGACCTATTTGGACTAGGGGGAATTTTTTTATCAAACATCATCATTTCCCAAAGAGAGCACGCCACTCACTTTCCCACCACTCCCATCCTTTCCATTAACATTCATATCACCTCTTGGTTTGGGCTACCTTCGCTACCACGGCTCATTCAAAACATCCCCCCAACCATCAATCAAGGCATCATACCAAATCCTCCCCCCTTTCCATCAATATCACAACAACATATGGAAACCATCCCAATAGCACAAGCAACCAACACATCATCTATCATCTCTCAAAACATGGTCTCTCAAGGACTAACCATATTGATCGCACCATCCACCACTCAAATCCCAATCATCAATACGATGATACCTCTTATCACCACAACAAGCAATATTCCAAAACCACCTCTATCGCTACCACCACCCAAACCAAACACATCAAACCAATACAATATTGCATTGCAAGCCACTCAACAGGATACTTATTAGAGGGAACTCCAACAAAAAAAAGAAAGTAACAAGCTACACAACTAGTTGCTCAACAAGTTGCACAAGCTACTCAAGTTTCCCAAGCCACACTACAAGCCCAACAAGCACAAGCCCAGACTCAAGTACAAGCACAAGCTCAAGTCCAATACCAAGCCCAACAAGAAAATGTTGTTCAAAACCCCAACAAAATGTTAACAACTCCATGTATCGATCAAAGTCAACGATCACATGATCAAGACCTATCTATCAATGAACACATGGAAGATGTTTCCACCTCATCCGAAGATCAAATCAACATACATCAAGAGTAACTTTTTGATCATGATAAGAATCTCTCAACAATATCTGACAATGATCTATTTCAAGTGGTGTTAACATTATTTCATCCTTTAATTAACAATCCATCAACCAATGATCATATTGAAAATGTCTCTACATCACCTAATGAGTTAGAGGACATATCTCAAAAATTTATTCTAAAGCATGACCAACATCTCTCACCAAATTCTAGAAATGATCCTTTCCAAGACATGTTGACATCCTTTGACCTCATGATTGCCAATATTGAAGGAATCTTCAACTCAACACTTGATCCAAATTCACCCAAATATCAAGAGGATATTGAGCCACTTCCTATGCCTAATGAAAAAATCCAAGAACCCTTTGTAAGCAATCCATCCTTTGAAATTGACCCATGTCAAGAACTTGATTCAAAGCATGTCAAAAGAAATTTTGAAATCATTCAAGATCAAGAATTTGTATTCCCAAGTTACTACAATAATCTAATGGATACTCTCCTATCTATACAAGATGATCATATCCACATAGCACATAATCCTCCATCTACTCTTGAAGTTTTTTTTGTGGATGGACACGTAGATGATCTTCATTCGGAACAAGATTCCTTTACTCCTGATATTATTACACAAAAAGAGCAGGTTATTGATTCCTACAGTCAAACAAAGTTATCAACATTAGAATTAGATATATCCCAAATCTGGACTGAGGACATCATGTACGAAGATATCCAACATTATCCACTCAAGGAAACATGTCATACCAAACAGGATATTCCAAAGTTAGTAGAACAAGAGCTCTACAAATAGGTGGAACCAAAGCAGGAAGTTACTACTTCTAGCATACTGGGGGAAATTATGTCTCAAGCAAATGTCAACATAGGAAGCATGAAGAATCCTTATGATGAAACCAATGTCAATACTACAACCAGCCATGTCATGAATCTTCATCCACCCATCACCCCATCCACGAATTGGGACCAACATCAAAAGAAGGATTTGAATCAAAGCACAAGGAACATTATCAAAGTAGAAGAAGCAAGCAAGCATAATGGAAAAATCAAATACAAATGGATACCAAAGAATACAAAGAAAGATTATCCCTATCAAACTCCATTAGTCAAAGAAACTATGGGGAAAAATAAAAAGGTAAAAGTATCCATCAAAGATGTCCACAAAGGAAAAAGAAGGCTTCTCAAGTGACATACAAAGTATGTCAACCAGTTGGTCCTAATTTCACATACACTTTCATATCCACCCATCATTGCTCATCTTCCCAAGTTTGGAGAGTCAAAGGTTCCAAACTATCAACCAATCCATCTCCTATCCCTACACACACTCCATCCACGCCTCCATGCATGATATCCAATTCTCACATTGACCATGTATTGGCAACAACCCTTCATCATAAGGATTCAAAAGGAACTCTATCGTGATGTGCGTACCAAGACATAGTTAACTCTGGTATCAATAAAGAAGATCGGAAATCTCAAAAGTTACATTCAAGTGCACGTATCTTAGCAAAGCAGCTTCTTCGAGCAATATATCAATGACACATTATGATAGGGGCATCTACATCAACACGACAAGGTGATTCAACACGAGCTTAAAATCTTTTAGAAAAAACCAAAAAAATCAAAAAATATAAAAATCCAAAAAAATCAGAAAAAGAATTGAAAATAGTAAAGAAAAAAATTGTCCTCTAATGAAAACCACTATGGTGGCACTTTGGGTAGGTACCATGATGAAAACCTGGAAAACAAGTGTCATGTGTAGAATCGAGCATCTACATGCACTAGTTTAGGTGGAAGCTCTTATCCCATCCATAATAAATCCAACATTCCATCCATCTCATCCATAATAAATCCATTCATCCATGAACCATTTATCCAATCCATTTTCATATATTTGCATCCATAGTCCAAGTTATCTTGATCTTGACAAAGTTTGGTGTACACTTTACACTTGCTTATGATAGATATCTTGACATGGGTCATTTCCATTAATCCTATCCTACCTAACATTATTTGAGCCATGAAGCCTTATCCAAATTAACATCCTCTATTCGAGCACCTTATCTTATCACAAGATAATCCATATTCCTCCATCCATACACTTATCCAAGCATCCATCCATGGCACTCCATACATTTCTACACACTGGGGGTAGATGTTTACATCTTTCTTCGGGAATAAATCTTGATCTATATCCTCCCACTTATGTGGTGATCCGAATATTGGTAAACGTAAAATCAAAATGGTCAAAGCATTTGTGAGCCAAAATCTAAATCACTAGCCCATGGCATATTTTGATGAGAAAACATTCCTTATCAATCTTCATCTTTCATCGAACATCAATCCAAACAATCACTATCAGTCACATCTAATGCTTGCTTCAACATCACATCAAATCATCCAAAACAACTTTTTTTCCAAACCAAACTTCATCAATTATCTTGATCAAATCAAATCCAATCAAAAAATCGTCATCTCGGGATATCCTTTTGTTTCTTAACACTATCCTTGCATTGTTGTGTATCCTCAACAATGTTATCACCATCAATACCACATCATCTTGGGATGTCCATCCTAAATCCTTGTGTTGCTTAACACTTTCCTTACATTCTTGTGTATCATCAACAATTCTAGATCATCATCAATCCATCAATCTGATTAATCAAGATTAGCTTGGTTTTCAACAAAATCCCAAATAGAGCATTGATATCATCACACATACCCATATCCAAATCATCAAAATCATGCAAAAATCCAAAAACATCATAAAATCAAAAATCTAAAAATAGGTCAAAAAAGTTAGAAAAGCGTAAAAAACACTACATTTGAACTACATAATCTCTGAGCTTAAACGTAGGAAAGGCTACTCTTTGATCAGCCCCCAAGAAAAAAAATAAAAAACCATTCATAAAATCTCTGAAAATCCCAAAACATTCGAAAAATAAAAAATCAAAACATTTGTAAAATCTTGAAAATACCAAAAATAGCCTCAAAACATTTTCAAAATACCAAAAACATTGAAATATTCTAGAAAATACAAAACCATCCATCCCATTTCACTTTCACCCATAATAATAAATCATCCATAATAAATCAATCATCACACTCACCCTTTGGAAAAACAAATAGAAACAAGTACAACAATTGAGTATGAGCAGGATCATCATGGAAAAAACAGGCCCTTAGTGGCAAAAAATTAAGAAAAATCAATGTTAGGCAACTTGATGTAAAAATTTGAATAAGTTATCTATATTATTTCAAAAATATGTAAGAATAGAATCTGTAGAAAATTTAATGTAGTTTCTAAACTACTAGGTTTATTTAAAAATAAATAAAATCTATTTGGTGAAAATTCAAAATTTCAATGTAGTAGTACTTAAATTTTAGGGAAAAATCAAGTAGGTGTCATCTAACCACCCTAACCATAATAAAATGATAATATTTTTTTATAATATTTTACATATAAGTAGAGGACTCATGTTTGGATGTGATGCATATTTTTTCATAATTTTTTTTTCCTAAGTAAATAATTAATTATGATTTTTTATTACAACTTTTAAAAATATAAAAACTTGTATGTCGACCACCTTAACTTGGTCAAAACTTCATGATTTTTTTCTTTTTTTTAATCCTATATATGTGAAGCATAAAATGTGACACATGTTTCAGATTCAAAAAATGTGATACCATTTGAAAGTTATAGATGTTTCTCAATCAGCCTATCAATCAGGACTTTAGTCGTAATTCTAATAGAAAATGAATAATAATTATTTATTAAATTCAAATTAAAGAATAATTTATATTGGTGGAAAGCTGAGAATCTCCTAAAAGTCTTTTGTTTCATCAATTTTGGGTAAAAAAAGGTCGTTAGCCACATACCTTACAAATACCCATAATATTGCCACTTTTTGGCCCATCATGATCCTACACATACCCAATTAGCAAAAGCAAACTTCAAACGCAAAATAAAAATCAAAACAACAAAATTTTAAATACAAAATCAGACTCTTGATCATTCTCAAACATTTCAATCAACTTTATATCAACAACTTATCTAACAACTTATCAACCCATCATCATCTTATACAATGCATGTCTTAGGATATATCGTTCTGACAATGGGCATCATTTTGGATATCAGCTTGGATTCTTATCCTATCAAAACACATCCCTTTGGTTGTAGGTATGAAGAACATTGACTTGTTTTTTTACTTGATCTTTTTTGTTGATTTATCTTATTGCGCTCATTCCAATGACCTCTTGATGATGTCTAATCAAAACAATTTAGAGAGAAAGGAATGGGGCAATGATCATTATCTTTTGTTTGTTGTGTTTGTTGGACATTCTTGTAATATAACCTTGGTGAATACTTTCTTTGTTAGGTGTGTATGGAAGGTATTTTTGGAAGCTTTTTGACTATTGCATTGATAGGTTATACCTTTCCATGTTTTGGTTAGAGATGTTTGAAACTTTTGAAGTGCATCGTAGCAAAATTTTTGTATGTCAGGAGTGAGTAAGAATACTCCTATCTGTTTGTTGAGTCAAAGTCCATCACACTAGGTGCAACGCCATCCTGGTTCTTTATACCTTGATGCATCATGCCTATGTGTGTTATCAAACATAAGGTAATTGGCCCTTTTAAAATCCCAACTCTTGGCAAGTGATCATCATCATCATCATCATCATCATCATCTCCAATAAAGTCTTGTCAGATCATAGACTTGTTGGATCCTCTCTTCCATCCATCTTATTCTTCTATCTTTACTAACATTTCTATCCAAATTTGTATGATATCTCAAAATATACATGAGGCTACCCATGGTTGATAACTGTCTATACATCATCAAAATTGTCTACGTCAAATATATGATCTTTCTAAAGAACTATCTTTCATCTTCTAATTAGTAGAACCACTCCTCTCACATTTTATCCTAATCTTGATCATAAATTAATATTCCCACTTGATCTCTTGAGGGGGCAATATACCAGCATAATTCTTTTCACTGGGGCAATGGTGGGGCATCCAAAAAATTAGAGAATTTTTTAACTTTGATGTCAGCAAGATTATTATTTGAACCAACGTAGCAAGTACGTTCCTTCAAAGAGGGGAAAAATGTAGACATGTAAAATACATAGATTGATATCACACACTCAATCCTTATCTACTAACATCTCTTCATCCTGAATTATCCATCTGTATAACCATTTAATCGAATAGCCTTATTTGATTAAAGTCATCATGATTCCCCTTCTAATTAAATAAATCCCTCAATTTAATTAAATCATTGTCTTTGTGTAATTAGCTAGGTCATTTCATCTTCCTATCTTTATTTAATTAAATAATCTATAATTCATTTTATTAAATCTCTATAGTTCCTCTATTAAATTAAATAAATCAAACATTTATCTAATTTAATCAAACATCACCCCCTTTGGTTAAATAAATCAAAATATTTATTTAACTAGGTCTTAATCATTTTCATTTGTTTTTGATTTATTTCAACCCACAAGTCTAAATCAACTAGTCAAATCATCTTAGAATATCCTCTTAAATTGATCAAACTTGATTAGTTTAATCTAATTGCATGTCACATCCTCTAGCTTTTTCCACTTGCACAATAAATCAATTTATTTGATTTATTATAGCTCTATTTACTTTCAAAAAGGCATCCAAGTGGGAATATTCTTCAAATTTGAAATGCCCCCGCAAATAGACATGTACATCCAACAAAGCATTAAAAATCTCTTACATGTCCTTGTTCATTGAGCCAAGTGGCATTTAACTCCTCTTTCACCCCCCCTAAACATGTCATTTCATCAAATTCAAATATTCAAACTTTCACATTGATCAAAATGTGCTCATTCCTCTACCATTCACATAATGACATGTGGCTTCTTCTCATTTGTTGAAGATTAGTCCCACATTCATCCTATCTTTCAATCTTCAACTCTTTCTTTCTATAAATAGAGAGATCATCCTTCATTTTGATCATCCACAATTTGAGTAAACTTACTATGCTCAAATATTTAGCAATATTCATCCATACTTTCAAATTTGTAGCTAGGTTATGCAGGTTTTCATCTTGGAGCACTCATCACTCTTCATCAAAGTGGATCACAATCTTCATCAAATCATCAAAGCTCGCATTCGAGTTGGGAAAGGGCTAATTTTCACATCAAATTGGCACCAACTCCCTCAAGAGATCAAGAATTACATTGCTTTGATAGGATTTAATCTCTTTTATTGATTTCTCGTTGTATTACTTTCATTTTCCTATTTTGAGCATTTATAAATGGATTTCTTGATGGATATATATTCTAACTTGCATTTGAATCTAATTTTTTGTTTATTTATTGTGTTCTTGTAGGTTTAGGATCTAGGTTCACACACACACACACACACACACACATATATATATAGATGTATATATAGATGTATATATTTATATATATATATACATATATACATATATATGTATATATACATATATGTGGATATAATATAGATATATATAGATATATATGTCTGTTCAAGTTAGATGCAAACACATAAGTTTATTTTTGGATGGATTTGTCACTATTAATTATCAAGAGGATGCTATTGAGAAGGCTATATTGTTTCAATTTGTGTACCTCTCTAGGTTTCTCTTTATGGCTATCATTTTCTCCCTATGCTTGGAACAAAATAAAATTCTTAATATTATCTAGTTTTTTGTTGGTTGTTGCTATGTATGTTTGACCATACGTTCAATCCATTTTTGGTTGACATTTTTTGGTGCTTTTTGTAATTAACCATGCGTTTATGTTATACAGTCTATGTTTGATTCCATTATGCATTGTTGATTATTGTTCTCTAGCCCAGGCTATATTGTGCTATTTTTGATAACATACCATGGAAGAGGCTATATTATTTCAATTTTTGATAGGGTGACATTGAAAATCCTAGATTCTTTCAATTTTTGTTATGGTTCTGCATGGGTTTTGTGGCTACAGTTTGTGGGTATCTCCATCTGGTTCATTGTTGAAACCAATATTGTTTGGTTTATGGCTTCCATTTGTTGGTTATGGTTGGAACAAAATAAAATAGTTAACGTTGTCGGTTCTATGTTTGGTTACATTAGGTATTGTTGATTACTCTTCCTTTCCTGAGGCTATATTGTTTCATTTATGATAAGGTGTTGTTGAAAAGCCTATATTCTCCATATGCATGGCAACAAAATAAAATTGTTGACATAATGCAGTTTTTTGTCAATTGTTATTGTCTAGTGCAGCTTATATTGTCTCATATTAAATATTTTTTTGTTCAAAAGTCTATTTGGTTTCAATTTTCAATAAGGTGTTTTTGATAGAAGATAATATTATTTGGAAAAGAAATATTGTTTCATTTATGGTTGCATTATATGGCCATCATTCTACATGGGATTTATGGCTACAGGTTTGTGGGTTTCTCCATCTGGCTTGCTATTGAAACCAATGGTGTTTAATTTATGGTTTTCATTTTCTGGTTATGGTTGCAACAAAATAGAATAGTTAATGTTGTACACTCTATGTTTGGTTACATCAAGTACTGTTTATTACTCTTGTTTGTCTGAGGCTATATTGTTTCATTTTCGATAAGGTGTTGTTGAAAAGGCTATATTGTTTCAATTTTTGATAAGTTTTTACTTAGAAAGGAGTATATGTTAGGATGGCTTTGTCACTTTTAATATTCAAGAAGGAAATCCCGAGAAGGATATATTCTCTCAATTATTGATAAGGTTTTGTTGAGAAATAAGTATATTTTTACTTTTGTTTCTCATTGTTTCATATATATAGATATGATTACTCTTCTTTGCTTGAGGCTATATTGTTTCATTTTTTATGAGGTGTTGTTTAAAAGGCTATATTGTTTCAATTTTCAATAAGGTTCTATTCAGAAAGGAGTATATTTCTAGATGTATTTGTTACTATTAATATTCGAGAAGCAATCCTGAGAAGGCTATATCCTTTCAATTTTTCATAAAGTTTTGTTGAGAAGTATATTTTTACTTTTGTTTCCCACTATTACACACACACACACATATATACACACATATATATACATATATATGATTACTCTTCTTTTCCTAAGGCTATATTGTTTCATTTTCGATAAGGTGTTGTTGAAAAGGCTATATTGTTTCAATTTTTGATAAGGTTATGTTCAGAAACGAGTATATTTTAGGATGGCTTTGTCACTATTAATATTCAAGAAGCAAACCTTAGAAGGTTATATCCTTTCAATTTTTCATAAGGTTTTGTTGAGAAGTAAGTATATTTTTACTTTTGTTTCTCACTGTTATACAAACAACACACACACACACACATCTATATAACTATCTATATATCTATATATATGATACCATTTCACTTGCCATGTCTATTGGTGTGCTAAACGCTTCTCATATATGTATATTTTATGGGTTTCTCCATTTGGCTCGCCATTGAAACCAATGATGTTAATTTACGGATTTTGTTTTCTGGTTATGGCTACAACAAAATAAAATAGTTGATGCTAAACACTCTATGTTTGGTTACATCAGGTATTGTAAATTACTCTTCTTTTCGTAAGGCTGTATTATAAAAAAAAAAACAATCTACCACCTTTCCTCTAACCACACTAAATGGAAGCAATAAATGAAACAATGTAGGC